>JBBMKE010415174.1:0-11298 GCA_037834125.1 Lippia alba | reverse complement strand
TCAAAGATTGTCTGCGATATTAGGAAAGTCCCAAAACGGATTATAACTAATCGGCTTTCTAGGGCACTTTTCCAACATTTATCGGTTCCTTAATTCTTGAAGCTTTCTGTCCAAAATTCTTACCGTCTTTTGCACAAAGGTCAAGTTTGGCTCTAACTAAACTTCTTCAACGGGGAGAATCGCGGATTCATCGGAATAATACTTCCTCAACTGTGACACGTGAAAAACATTGTGAATCCCGGTGAGATTCGATTGATCCAAACGGTAGGCAACTTTCCCAATTCTTTCAAGAGTCTCGAAGGGACCCAAATAACTAGGATTTAGCTTTCCTCCTTTCCCAATATGAGCAAACCTTTTGCGTGGAGACGCTTTCAAGAGACCCGGTCTCCAACCTCAAATTCGAGATTCCTTCTACAACGGTTGGCTACATTTTTGTCTATCTTGGGCCGCTTTTAATCAATGGAACCTTGTCGATCGCATTTTAAATGGCCTTAGAAGGTTTTTCCGACTCCTCCAAATTCTCCAAATTTTTACCCCCTTTAAACCTTCTTGTTTGGTCCAATTCCATTCCTCAAGATCGAAATACAATGGGGACCTACACTTCCGACCGTAAAAAACCTCATAAGGAGCCGCTTTGATCGAGGCTTGGTAGCTATTATTGTAGGCAAACTCAATTAGGTGCAATTGTTCATGCCACGAGTCTTGATAATTCAAAGCACAAGCTCGAAGTAAATCCTCCAAATACTTGATTAATCTTTCGGATTGTCCATTGGTTTGAGGATGCGAAGCAGTGCTAAACTTAAGCTTGATACCCAAATCCCTTGCAATTCTTGCCACAATCTCGATGTAAACCTCGAGTCTCAGTCCGAAACAATACTAACCAAAATTCCATGTAGACGTACAATCTCTCGGTAATAAAGTTGAGCTAGTTTGCTAACCTTGTCTGACATTCGGACCGCTAAGAAGTGTGTCATTTTACTAAACTGATCAACGACAACCCAAATAACATAATAACCATCTCTTACCTTCGGTAACCCAGAAATAAAATCCATAGTCACTTGTTCCCACTTCCACTCCGGGATAGACAACGGTTGAAGAAGACCCCTGGGTTTTTGGTGCTCCGCTTTAAGCATTTGACAAGTCAAGAAATGTCTCACATACTCGGTCACATCCTTCTTTAGCCCATTCCACCAATAATATTGTTTTAGATCTTTATACATCTTATTTCCTCTGCGGTGGATAGAATAAGCCGACCGATGAGCTTCTCTCAAAATAACCCATTTCAATTCTTCGGGTATAATAATTTGAGTTTTGAAATGAAGAAGATCAGTTTCATCAAACCCAAACGGACACTCTGGGTCATCTCTTGCCTTAGCCATCAACTTAAGAACTTTTCGGATCCTTACTATGTGCCCCAAGTAATTGATACTTCAACTCAGGGTGGAACTTCATATTCATGACCCGGGTCTTAACTTTGATCTCTTTCACTTGGTCCATTTCCTTCACCTCCAAATTCGATACACTCACTTTCCTACTAAGTCCATCGGCGACCACATTTGCTTTGCCCGGATGGTACTTGATCGAACACTCATTATCCTCCAAGAACTCCCACCATCGTCTTTGCCTCATGTTCAAATCCTTTTGCGTGAATAGATATTGAAGGCTCTTATGGTCGCTAAAAATCTCAAAAGACACCCTACACAAGTAGTGCCTCCATTTACCCAAAGCGAATATCACCGCGGCTAGCTCCAAATCATGAGTGGGGTAATTCTTTTCATATTCTTTCAACTTCCGAGAGGTGTAAGCAACCACCTTACCATTTTACATCAATACACACCCCAATCCTTCCTTCTATGCGTCTGTATAAATGGCATATCCTTCAGAACCTTCGGGCAGAGTTAAGACCGGCACGGTGGTTAGTTTCTCCTTCAAGATCTCAAAACTTCTATTACAATCCTTGTCCCACTCAAAGTTCAACTTCTTCTTAGTTAACCGGGTTAAAGGTGCGGTAATCCTTGAGAAATCCTGCATGAAACTCCTCACTTCCGAGGTATTTTTCGATTTCTCCCACTTCAATACCGTGTCTACTTTTGACGAATCGACCTCCACTCCGTTACCCAAAATCACATGACCCAAGAAAGAAACCCTATCGATCCAAAAATCAAATTTACTGAACTTGGCATATAGTTGATGTGCCTTAAGAGTTTCCAAGACAATTCTGAGATGTTGTGCATGCTCTTCAGTGGACCTCTAGAAAATCAGAATATCATAAATAAATATTACTATAAACTTGTCGAGGTAAGGGCTGAAAATCCGATACATCATATCCAAAAATGCGACAGGAGCATTAGTTAATCGAACGGCATAACTATAAATTCATAGTGCCCGTACCGAGTGTTAAACCCCATCTTCGGAATATCCTCGTTTCGAATCCGTAACTGATAATAATCTTGACGAATATCAAGTTTCGAGTAGACTTTAGACCCTTGGAGCAAATCAAATAACTCTTCAATATGCGGAAGGGGGTATTTATTCTTAATTGTCATCCAGTTCAATTTCCTATAGTTCATACACATCCTCAATGTCCCATCCTTCTTCTTAACAAACAAAACCGGCGCTCCCCAAGGTGAAGAACTAGGTCTAATATACCCAATCTCCAATAAGGCATCAAGTTGAGTCTTTAATTCTTTCAATTCGGCGTGTGCCATACGATACGGAGTCTTAGAGAACGATTTAGCATCCGGATACAAGTCAATAACAATTCAATCTCCAAATCCGGAGGTAAAGAATTTAACTCCTCAGGACCGGAAACTTTTTCACTACTTCTATTTTCTCCAACTTTGCTTGATCCTTAGGCTTGTTTAGAATATAAGCAAGAAATCCCATAGCCTCTTCTCGAACTAATGTTTGAGCTTCGGTGAAAGATAGAAGAGGTGCCGTATTCGAACTCCAACCCACAACCAAATCGGATCCCAACTGAACTTGTTTAGCTCGATAATCAACAACTGCAGAATACCGATAGAGCCAATCCATACTTAAAATCAAACTATAACGAGATATAGGTATCTCAATGAAGTTCGTCAGAAAAACTCGACCCTCAATACTCACATGTACATTCTTAAACACCCGATCAGATTCTAAACTCCCCCTAAAGGAGAACTAATCGCATAGAAAGCGGAGGAGCAAGTAACAGACAAAGATAAATATAAAGCATGTGCACTCGAGAGAAAGAATGGGTAGCAACCGGATCAAATAAAGTATGATGTTCATTCCATAAATGCATATAGTACCTTCCACTACCGCGGCGGGATCCACGTCCTCATCTTGCTACTCTCCATCTAGGGCATAAGCACGAGCCCTAATAAGCGATCTCTGACCCCCGACATGTTGGTTGCTGTGATGAGGGCAATGATCGATGATGTGATTCGGGTTCCCACAAATTAAGCACTGTCCTAAGCGGCGGCGACAATTATCGTAGGTGTGAGTGTCTCATCCACAATGTGAACAAACCTGCTTTGTAGGAGGTGGAGGTAGAGCGGGCATGGTAGGAGCCTTCTGAATGGGTCCCGCGGGTCAGGACTTCTTCCATGGGCCCTTAGCGGGTGGTGGAGCGGTGTGAGAAATGGGCCTCTTGCCCGGATTGAATCCCGAGCCCGAACCCGAGCCCATAGCATGCCCAAAGCGGTAAGTAGTCCTCCTTGCAACCACGACGTCCTCGACCTGTGACGCCCGAGGGTGGGTCATCCACATCCCTCACACTTAGATCCGAATCCACATATGAAATGGGCCACCGTATATCAATCCAAATCAAAACAAATGGGGACCAAAACTCACACACTAAGCCAAGCGGGGCTAAAACCAACAGAGCGCGTAAAATAATAAACAAATAAAAGTGAAAGCATAAAAGGATCATATGCAAAGCTCAACACGAGCACAATATATACAGCTCCCACTAGGCCAAAATAATAACAAGTATCACATCTCCATGCTTAAACAAATACATAACAAAGTATCCAAAAAAAAATAGCAACATGAGTACAAATGAAATGCAACTCGACCTAGGCCACTAAGTACGACAACTAGACGCACTTTCCCGCCTAGCTCGAGCCAAAACCTGCACTAAAGGGGGAAAGAGAGAGGGTCAGTCTAACGGCTAGACTGAGTGAGGGGACTAACGCATCCCACACCGAATATAGATATACCAAAGCAAATAACAAAGTGACAATCATGAACCAAGCTAGGGGTTTTCTCCAAAAAATTTCAGAAGAACATATTACATATATAAAATTCCTATCTCGATTCACAACTATCGATTATAAAATAAATAAACGTCCGGCGAGTACGGACTCTCCACCTCCTTCACAAATAACACAAATACCAAATAACAAATCCAATCCAACCTCTACTTCTTGGCATTCGGGAATCAAACCCTCACTACCACAAATACAAATATGTAAGGGGTTGCAAACCCACAATACGCCATCTCCGATTATTCACCGAAGGCACAAGGTACACACGCCTTCCCAACCTCCAGAGTCGCACGTGTATATCTCAAATGGAATTACACACAGGTCAAACCCGATGACCCTTGTCGTACCGGGGCTCCTTACCCATAACTCCGGGGCCCAATAAATCCAACAAATCAAACTTCCCATCTTTCAGGGCACAACTTGCTCAAATCGAACAAATTACAAAAAGGGGTTTTTAAAACGAAACTTACATATGCCTATTCATATATCAATTTCCTCAAAACCCTCAAGGTAGTCCACAAGTCCATATTCATATCTAAAACACCCATATCAAATAGTTATATAAGATACAATCGCGCACGGGTTGAGAAATCAATAAACAATAGGCCATAGGTCGCTTAGCTAGTACAAAAGTCCTAAACCTCACCTGGAAACAAAAGGAAGAAATCCGGAAGCAAACGAAGAAGGACCACCTAAACCTCAGCTCGGTAGTATCCGGACTCGGCTTTGAAACACAAAAGGATACAAAACCTGAGATTTAGACTCAAAATACACCAAATATGACGCGCGGGATGCAAAGCATGCATGAGATGCATAAATATGCTCAAATGATTCCAAATCAAACACATATTCACCCAAAATGCAAACTCATGCATAAACAAGTCATACATCAAATGGAAGCATGAAAGTAGCTTATTAAAGCTAAAAAAAGACATATAAAAGTGTTTCGGGAGCAAAGGAATCAAACCGCAAAAGTAAAAAATTTAAAAAACGGACAGTGGCATCTCACACGGCCGTTTGGTGTTTTAGAACAAATCCCAAACGTCTGTGTGACATGCGTCTATTTCCAGAAATGACTCCCCAAACGACCGTTTCGAATTTTCAAAGAAACTCCAAACGGCCGTTCAAGTTGTGTTTGTAATGATTTTGGGCTCTTCAAACGCCCGTCTACAAAAACAACACAAAATCCAAACAGGCATTCAAAAAGCTACTGCCTCAGATTTTTAAGTCCAAGCGGCCATTTCACTTTTCTTCACATTATCCAAACAGCCGTTTGCATTACGCAAATTTGAATCTGGCGCCATTCAAAATGGGCGATTGCAAAAACAACTAGGGGCCAAACGCCCGTTTGGCCTGGAATTTCTGGGTAGAAAGGTTGCGGGAAAACAGGGGTTCGAGCCAAAACTCCAAAAACACCATATATTTCCCAAACAACACAACACCAACAACATATTATGGAAATACAACAATATTTGATGCATATGCAACAAAATTTCATGCCCCAAAGCTCACAAAATGCCAAACCCATAAAATGCATTTCTTGATCAAAATTAGAGATGCAATGAATGCAACCAACAACCAACCAACAATGGATTTAATGCAATATATTGGTCATTTAGGTCACATAAATGGAGTTCCCACTCATGCCAATCAATCCAAAGTCATCAAATCATCAAATGGGTTACAAACCCTTACTATTCACTACCACATTCAATCTCAATAATAATCACATAACTAAGACAAGAGCAATCGGTTAGAAGAAAGTAGAGATCGTGGGAATTTTGGAACTTACTTCGGATCGCGAAATGATGAAGAAATGAATTGGAAATGAACTTACAAAGGTTGGGGCTTGGGGAGAGTTTCTTCTTCTTCTTCTTCTTCTTCTTCTTCTTCTTCTTCTTCTCTTCTTGCCTTAGGAAATGTTTTGGTAAGAATGAAGGAGAAAGCAAGGGGTTGGGTTCAAGACTTTAAGTCTTGGACCGGTCCGATTTATTTCAGTCGGGTCGGTTCAAGGTTTTCTCGGTTTAACTATTTCGGTTTTCAAAAGGTTTGGTTCGATTCCAAAATCCCTAAAATCTCCAAAACGCAATTAAATCACATAATCACAATTAAATGACATAATTTAAATAATTTCTATTCTAAACGCAATTAGGATTTAAATCACATAATGCACCTTAACCGATCGAAGAACGGGGTGTCACAACCTCCACCCCTTAAAATGGACTTGTCTTCAAGTCTGATCTGACCCTTCAAATAAACCTGAATACAAGTTTCTCATCTTTTTCTCGGTTTTCCAAGTCGACTCCTTGGATTTTTGATCTCTCCAAAGAACCCGAACCAATGGTATCCTCTTATTCCTCAACTCTTGATATTTTCGATCTTGAATATCTACTGGATGTTTCACAATAGTCAAGTCCGGCTCTAAATTCGCATCTTCAATGGGGAGAATGGTATCTTCATCAGGATAATATTTTCGGAGTTGTGAGACATGAAATACGTTATGAATCCCGATCAAGTTAGGCGGCAAATCTAATCTAAACGCCGTTTTCCCAATTCTTTCCAAAATCTCGAAAGGCCCAAGGTATCGTGGATTAAGCTTTCCACCTCTACCTATACGAGTGAAGCCCTTTTTAGGAGACGCCTTCAAAAAGACTCGATCTCTGACTTCGAACTCCAAATGTCTCCTTCTCTTATCGATCTAACTCTTTTGATGATCTTGTGCCGCCTTCATCCGTTGTTTAATTTTTTGGACCTTCTCAATGGTATCCTCGATCTCCGATCTCGGTGTTGCTCGAATCAATTTAACTTCCTCGGTCCATTTCCAATCTTTCATCTCCAAATACAACGGTGACCGATATTTTCTCCCGTACAATGCCTCATATGGATCCATCTTGATTGAGGCTTGGTAGCTATTGTTGTATGCGAATTTGACCAAAGGTAGTTGCTCGTCCCATTTATCTTGAAAATCTAAAGCACAAGCCTGGAGCATATCCTCCAAATATTGAATGAGTCTCTCGAATTACACGTCCGTTTGAGGATGAGATGCCATGCTAAATTTAAGCTTAGTATCCAAGCATCTTTGAAGATTTTGCCAAAACGTCGAAGTAAATCTTGGGTCTCGATCGGAAACAATACTTGTCGGAACTCCATACAAACAGACTATCTCTCGATAATAAAGCTCGGCTAGCTTTGGAACCTTGTCCGTCATTCGAACCTTGAGAAAATGGGCCGACTTTACCAATCTATCGACAATCACCCAAATCCCATCGTACCCTCATTTTACCTTAGGCAAGCCAGACACGAAATCCATCGTCACTTGCTCCCACTTCCATTTGGGGATCAAAAGTGGTTGAAGAGTTCCACCCAATTTTTGGTGTTCCGCCTTCACCCTTTGGCACGTTAGACATCGCTTCATGAAGTTTGCAACGTCCCTCTTCATTCCATTCCCTAAAAGTGTTCTTTCAAATCCCTATAAGTTTCGTACCTCCCGGATGAATCACATACCTAGAGCGATGTGCCTCCTTAAGTATTATTCTCTTGAGCTCTTCTGGGACATATTCTCGCCTTGAATCTCAACAAGCCTGATTCATCGAAATTAAACTTGGGATTCGGATTCTTCTCCAACTTAGCCACCAACTTTTGCATGCCCGGATCCATCTTTTGAGCTTCTATCAATTGTTGAAATAGATCCGGTTTAACCGTTAGGTTTAACAACTAACAACTCATTGCACATAACTTCACCTTCTCAATCGAAGTCCCAACTTCCAAGTTCGCCACGCTCTTCCTACTTAAAGTGTCGGCTACCACATTCGCCATCCCGGGATGGTATTGGATTTTACAATCATAATCTTCTAAGAATTCCATCCAACGCCTTTGTCTCACGTTCAACTCATTTTGAGTGAAGAGATACTTGAGGCTCTTGTGGTCGGTGAACAACTCAAACGTTGCCCTGTATAGATAATGTCTCCACTTCTTCAAAGGAAACACCACAGCGGCCAACTCGAGATCGTGTGTTGGGTAATTCTTCTCATGCTTCTTCAACTTTCTTGAAGCATAAGCTACCACTCGACCATTCTGCATTAAAACACCCCCGAGTCCTTCCTTAGATGCATCTGCGCAAACTGCGCATCCCTCGATACACTCGGGTAGGGTAAGAATCGCTGTCGAAGTTAACTTCTCCTTCAAAACCAGGAAGCTCTCTTCACACTTATCATCTCATTCGAATGCCACTTTCTTCTTTGTCAATTGAGTCAACGGTGCTACAACCCTTGAGAAATCTTGCACAAATCTTCGGTACTATCCCACTAACCCAAGGAAACTCCTAACTTCTGAGGCATTCTTCGGTTTCTCCCAACCTTTCACCATCTTATTTTTGGAAGGATCGATTTCTATACCATCTCCCGAAATCCAAGAAAAGTGACCTTGTCGATCCAAAATTCGCATTTGCTAAATTTGCCCTAAAGCTTATGTGCTCTCAAAGTCTCCAAGATTATTCTTAAATGTTGAGCGTGCTCCTCCACCGACTTCGTGTACACCAAGATATCATCAATGAAGATCACAACGAACTTATCAAGAAACGGCCTAAATAGCCGATACATCATATCCATAAACACGGCCGGTGCGTTTGTCAAACGAAAGGGAATAACCACGAATTCAAAGTGCCCATATCTCTTGTTAAATTTGGTCTTGGATATATCCTCCTCCCTAATACGCAATTGATAATAGCCTTGCTGCAAATCTAATTTGGAATATACCTTGGAGCCTTGCAATAAGTCGAATAATTCCTCGATATGCGGCAAAGGATACTTGTTCTTGATCATCATCCGGTTCAACTCATGGTAGTCTATATACATCCGGAGTGTCCCATCCTTCTTCTTCACAAATAATACGGGAGCACCCCAAGGAGATATACTCGGACGAATATATCCACACGTGAGGAGTTCATCAAGTTATGTTTTTAGCTCCTTAAGGTCCGCCGGAGCCATTCTATAGGGAGTCTTCGAAAAAGGCTCGGATTCGGGATAGAGGTCGATGACAAATTCTACATCTCTATCGGGCGGTAAAGTTCCCAAACTTTCCAGGAAGACATCCACAAACTCTTGTACGACCTCCGTCTCCTCGAGCTTGGCTTGATCCTTTGGTTTATTTAGAAGACAAGCCACAAAGCCTGTTGCGCTGTCCCAGACCATTTCTTTATCATCCATAAAAGAAACAAAGGGGCTTGACTTCAACTTCTCGCCCGTGAAAACCACCGATCCCAATAAAACCTTCTTCTCTCTACAATCCATAACGGCTCAGTGCTCGTATAACTAATCCATCCCGAGAATAACCTCATATCTCTTCATCAGCATCTCAACCAAATCCGCTAAGAATACCCGATCTTCAAATTTCATCGGAGAACTCTTGTAATCCCTGCAAGTTGTTATACTACCTCCGAGTGAAGAGCTAACCATATAATCATGCGCACATAAAGTGATGGGCAAGCATATAAAAGAAGCAAAATCTCGAGAAATGAATGAATGCATGGCCCCAGGATCGAATAATACATGAAATGTAGTGCCATGGATGCTAATTGTACCTTCCACTACGGCATTGGGGTCTATCTCTGCAGCATCCTCCTCCTCTTCTTCCAAAGCATAGGCCCGAGCTTGTATTGCCGATCTTTGATTTTCCCTGGTGGCATTTTTCTTAGGGCACTTGTTCACCAGATGATCCGGTGAACCACATTGGTAGCACCTCCTATGAAGCTTGAAGCAATTCTCCACAAGATGATTTTCTTGGCAATGTGTGCATTTGCCCGGTGCCGGTAGTACGAGAAGTGGTGGTGCTTGCCCCGCGGGTAGGGGTTGCTTGAAGTAAGGCTTGGCCGGAGTAAAAGATTATGGAGCCGACCTATTTCCAAACTTGTTAAATCCCGAACTCGAGCCCGATCCGGAGTGTGTAGACTTTCTCCTCATAAGAACCCTCTCCTCGACTCGAAGTGTCTTATTCGTCAACTTCGCCCAAGTGCTTTCATTGGAAGCCTCCAATGCATCTTTCATATCCTCATTGAGCCCTTGGTGGAATTGGGAGGCTTTGCTCTCATCGTCGTTGGCAATATTCAGAGCATAACAAGAAAGCCTCTCGAACTCGTTGATGTACTCAGTGACGGTCATCCTTCCTTGTTTGAGGTCCATGAATTCCCTCAAACGTCTATTCCTTGTAGCCTTGGGGATATACTTGCTCTTAAACTCCCGAATGAAAACCTCCCAAGTAATCTCCTTGCCGGTAGCTTCCAATTTCCCTTGTAAGCTCATCCACCAACTATAAGTTTGGCCTTGGATCATGGTGAGTGTGCATTGTAGCTTCTCCGCCACGCCACATGGAATGAGGTTCCATATCCGGTTAGTTTGAATAAGCCACTCTACAGCTTGTGTATCGTTGCCACCCACAAAGACCGGTGGGTTTTGCCCTTTGAATTTCCGAATAAGGGGCGATGATGTATCCTCCTCCAATATTTCCTCCCAGGTGAGCATTCTTTTCTTGTGCCCGGTTGTCTAGATAGGTGGCCAACCTCTCCATAAAGTCCTCGGGTTCCCTCCGAGGTGGTATATTATTCCGGGATGGGGAGTGATCTCTATAGTGGCGATGGTCGGGGGACCTATCCCGGCAGGGGTGTCTTCTTGGAGGTTAGTACATTTTCATGTGTACAATAAATAAGAAAATAAACAATTAGTCATATAAAAGTCACATAAATGCAATCAAATAATCAAGTAATATGCACAAAATCACATTATCGCAGACCGCACAACCTAGACAAACCCGACACGACACTAGAGCTCCAGCTTGCATCCGGACGCTCTGATACCACTTTAGGATGCAACGCCCGAGCGTGGGTCATCCACATCCCCGCACTTAGATCCAAATCCACATACGAAATGGATTTCCGTACATGAATCCAAATCAAAGAAAACGGGGACCTGTTAGGAATGGTGTCCTAGAAAGCCGATTGTAATATCCGCTTTGGACTTTTCCTTATTGTAATCACAGACAATCTTTGAATAAAATA
>JBBMKE010415155.1:0-11300 GCA_037834125.1 Lippia alba | reverse complement strand
ATACAAATTAGCGTGGCGAAATCAACGTTTTTGTCTGTAAATGTATAGAATTAAGGGAATTTAATATTTTTTTTTTTTTTTTGAAAGCAAACCCCGAAAAGGGAAAATTTTATTAAATCAACTAAAACATACAAAGTAACAATGAAGAAAAAAGTAACGCAGGCTCAATGCCTCAATCCAAACAAATTTGTGGGCAATCATATTTGCTTCACGTCTAATAGAATAATAATTAAGATTCTCAAAATTAGATCTAATACCAGTAAAGTCCATGAGAATACAACCAACAAAAAACATGACTTTTTGAGAATAACTAGTATTCAACCCTAATTCCAACACCATCACCAAGTTCTCACCATTTGCCGAATCTTTAGATTTTAAAGTTTGAATCATACAGGCGTGTCTCCAATTGATTCGATGTTTAAGTAAACGCAGCCATCCGTAAGTGACAAAAGAGCCGGATGCTTGCAGCACTGAGAGCACCACTCTGCAATAAACAACGAGATCTCCAAAGAATAAAATAAAACAACTCTCATTCGAGAGAAAAACAACTCTCATGCGAGAGAAAAACAACAAAATAGAAAAAAAAAGAAAAAAACGATCAAGTACTTTTGGAGATTTGGATCTCGTTAAAACACAAAACAAAGATCTAAAGAGAAGTTGAGTCGACTTCTAGAGAGAAAGGAGAAAAACCTAAACCTAGTGTAAGGGAAGCAATATCTTAATTATTAATTAGCATATTCTTACAAACTTTAAATTTTCCCACCAAAAAAAAATATTCTTACAAACTTCCTTTAGATTAATCTAAGTTTTCCCTCACTTCTTGTTCCGTACTAGGAAACTGCAGACGAGATTTCCAGGCCAACATTGTTCTACATTGTAGATGCCGGCTTTTGGACACTTCCATTTCAAAAACATGCACAACGGCAAAGCAAACACGCCTTTATAATCAACAGTCGCCATAACTCAAACCTGCTTTGGGTATCATCTTTCATGGCTGCCACCACTCGGGTTTCTCCGGCATGGCCTCGTCTCGTGGTGGCTTTCGTTTGCTCTCTGCTGATTGTAAGCTGCAGTGCCGCATCTGATAGCAATGACCAAAAGGCATATATTAGTCTTTTAAACAAAAACCTCAAAGAGATTATGCATAGATTGTAGGAGGAGCAATATCATCGTGTGACGCCCCGACTTTTCGTTCGTACAAGAATTATTTGAATTTATATGAAATATTTTAATTATATGTCAAAAAAAAGTAAATTATATTTATTATTTTAATTGTTTCACCTCCTATTTTATTTATGTATATACGTCACTATATGTGTGTTGATAAGTGGTTAAGATTAAAAGACAAAAATAATTGTAATTTGGAAAAAAAAAATTCTTATAATCTCGACCTCATATTAACAAATTTAATTTATATGAGCAGAGTGAAATTGAAGAAGATGACAATTATTTAGAATAGAGAGTTCAAAGCCGACTCAATCTGTTTTAAAACTTAATTGACGCTAGTATGATCTATGTCACAAGTCACAACGAAAAAACACTGGCTCAATTATAAAATTTCTAATTTTCTGTAATTAATTGGCTCTTAACATTCTATTAGTCTTTTTATGAAATCCATCCCAAATATTTCCAATTCTCCCCCCGTTGGGGTCACACCTAACGGATAATAAAATAGGTGTTTATCCATAACAGGAATGCAGAAGTAGAAGTATATAAGGATCTCTTTTGAGTATTCATCCTTAAGACGATATTTAAAATAGATAAAAGCAAATTTAGGGTAAATCAAATGGAAGGACTTTAAAAACTTGGTTATAAATAAGAGGTTGTTAATATGAGAAGACTAGAACAAAAAGAGGAAAAAGAAAGGGAGAAGAGAGAATTATTTAGGGAGGAACACATCACCTCCAAAAGTGTACAAGAGTTGAATCAAGTGGATTTGGAGTTTCGGACGACTATACATGTACGGTGATAACTCTGTTTAATCTAGCATATAACTCTAATTTTGGACGACGGTGATATCTGTGTTTGATCTAGCATAACCGTGTTTAATCTACCATATAACTAACTCTGTTTAATCTAGCATATAACTCTAATTTTGGACGACAGCATAACTCGGTTAAAACATATAACTCTGTTTAATTTTGGTTCAATTTTCATAAGTCCAACACATTCCAGGCTGTCACTTAGATACAAATTTGCATGGGGAAATCATTTGTTGGACACTTTTACTGTAGGCTAGTTTTAACAGCACTTTCAGTAGCAAAACATGCTCAAAGGCGAAGCAAACTCGCCTTTATAAATCGTCTTCATATTGCATGAATGAAATCATCAATTACAATCACCATTAGTCCATAACAGAGCTCAAAACTCAAACCTCTTTTCAGTACCTTCCATGGCTGCCGCCACTCGGGCTTCTCCGGCATGGCTCCGTCTCGTGATAGCTTTCCTTAGCTCCCTGCTGATCGTAAGCTGCAGCAGCGCATCTGATGGCAATGATCAAAAGGCATGTATATTAGTCTTTAGATTATGTATAGCGTCGTACGAGCAAATATCATTGTGTGTGTTTTGACTTTGTGCAGGTGTATATAGTTTACATGGGCGACCGTCCGAGAGGCGAATTCGCTGCAACGGCGCAGCATGTGAGCATACTACAAGCAACACTGGGAAGGTTTGTTGCTGAACTATGCATCTGATCATGGCTCAATGGAAATGAGTTCATTTAGAGTTTTATAAATAAATCAAATCTCAGGGGTGGTGGATGTACATCATATAATTTGGTTCTGTGTACTATGTTGTGTATTCAGCAAGAGAGCGTCTGAATCTTGGCTCCACAGCTACAAGAGAAGCTTCAATGGCTTCGTAGCGAAGCTCACCGAGGAGGAAAAGAACAAGATTGCTAGTAAGTACTCGAGCAACTATTCAACTCTGATTCGATTTATCTATACTCAAAGACATGAGGATCAATATCCTGTGCCTGATTCAGGTCAGGAAGGAGTGGTGTCTGTGTTTCCGAGCATGAAAAAGCAACTTCACACGACAAGATCGTGGGATTTCGTGGGCTTTCCTCTGAAAGCAGAACACACGACAACAGAGAGTGATATCATCATTGGCATGCTGGACACAGGCATTTGGCCTTCACCATATAGTTTCAATGATCGATACATGAGTCCACCACCGAGCAAATGGAAGGGAACTTGTCAATCATCGGCGAACTTTACGTGCAACAAGTAAGCTCAAGCTAACCAGCAACAATTAATTCCCTTCAATTAAAAGAAGAAAAATGTAATAAAAATTATATTAACCTCCAAAGAGGGTTCCGGAGTGATTATGTAATCCTAACAAAAAAGTTACTGAAACCCGACGGAATTTTTTGTAATTTGACCATAAACCGAAGGGTGGTAAATGTAATTTTGTAGCTTATACGATGTTTCATATATTTTGCAGCAAAATTATTGGAGCAAGATATTATCATAGTGCAGGAACCATTAGTCCACCCGACATTCCTTCTCCTATAGAGACCGAAGGCCATGGTTCCCACACCGCTTCCACTGCAGCCGGACATGCAGTTTTCGGGGCCAATTTAGAGGGTTTTGCAACTGGAGTCATGCGTGGGGGTGTGCCATCTGCACGCATTGCAGTCTACAAAATCTGCTGGTCTGATGGCTGTTATGATGCAGACATTCTTGCTGCATTTGATGATGCAATTGCTGATGGAGTCGACATAATATCCATATCGGCTGGGGGGTCCGGCATTTTAGATTACTTTGAGGATGCCATTGCAATTGGTGCTTTCCATGCAATGAAAAATGGAATACTTACGTCGAATTCTGCCGGTAATTCGGGGCCTTCCCCGGCATCCATCACCAACGTTTCCCCATGGTCGCTTTCAGTTGCGGCTAGTACCATAGACAGGAAGTTCTTGACTAAGGTCCGGTTGGGAAACAACAAAACGTATGAGGTGAGTGGAGGTTACAACTAATTACATTTAAACCCCTAAGAATAGGTGAAATTACAGATAGGCACCCCACAGTTTTCAGAAATTACAACAATCTTCCTGAGCATAAGTTTTTGGATGGCTTCCGTCCAAATTATAAACTTCTTGGAGGTGAATATGTAATTTCAGCTATCTCAGGGTGTCTAACTGTAATTAACCCGAGATGTTTCATATCTATGGCAGGGAGTATCAGTAAACACATTTGTCCTGAAAAATGACACCTACCCTTTGGTTTACGGAGGAAATGTGCCCAACACCACTGGGCGCTACTACAGCAAATTGCCATGGTTGTCAAGGTAAACAAAGAGGCAGGTTCGGCCAATCCAGTATAAGCTAATAAATATTTATAACACAATCACACATATACTGATTCAGGTATTGCGCGGGGGATACTTTGGACTCGAAATTGGTGAAGGGAACCATCGTCCTGTGCGACATTCTGAGCGGTGGCGAGTCACCTGCAGCTGCTGGTGCAACTGGAACTATATTTCAGCAAGACGGTTACAGGGATAATGCCTTCTCGTTTGTCCTGCCTGCCTCCTTCATAAGCTTACCCGACGGTTTAGAAGTCCACGATTATATTAACAAAACAAGGTTAATTTCCAAGAATTCGAAATCTAGGATCATTATCGTCATTTGCTAATAACGACTATTCTTACATATTGGGGTGGAGTGCAGCAATCCGACAGCAACCATCTTGAAGAGTATTGAAGTTCGCGATACATCAGCTCCATTTGTGGTGTCGTTTTCTTCCAGGGGGCCGCACCCATTTCTGCCAGAACTTCTGAAGGTGAGTTCACTATTAGTGTATGTTTCAACGTCTAACAGCGGTTTGACAAAATTTATATGCAGCCTGATCTCAGCGCTCCTGGAGTCCACATTCTTGCAGCGTGGTCTGAAGCCACGACCGTAACAGGACTCCCCGAAGATCCCAGAGTATCACGGTTTAACATCATTTCAGGAACATCAATGGCTTGCCCTCATGCCTCCGCTGCAGCAGCTTATGTTAAATCCTTCAACCCCACATGGTCTCCAGCTGCAATCAAATCTGCTCTAATGACCACTGGTAATTTAATTTTCTTCTAAACTTGTAAAAATGGCGTCTTGAATCATTAATTCTTAGTAAAAATGGAGTTTGAATCATTAATTCTTACTATAATTATTAATCCTTTTGAAGCTGCTGCAATGTCTGGGGAAAAAAACAAGGAAGCTGAATTCGCATACGGGTCGGGCCAAATAAACCCGCTCAAGGCTAGATATCCCGGTTTGGTATACGACATGGGAGAATCAGACTACGTGAAATTCCTCTGCGGCCAAGGCTACAGTAACAAGAACTTGCAGCATGATACCGGTGACAACACCACTTGCTCCGCTGCCAACAACGGCACCATTTACGACCTCAATTACCCATCTTTTACGGTTTCCCCCACCTCCGGCGACTTAACTATCATGCGCGTCTTCCACCGAACCGTGACCAATGTGGGGTTTCCATCGTCCACTTACAAGGCCATACTGACTACAGTCCCGGGCCTGGAAATCAGAGTGGAACCCGAAATCCTCTCGTTCAAATCCGTTGGCGAAACGCAGAGTTTTACCCTCACCGTTGCTGCAACCGTTCAGGCTAAGACCGTATTGTCGGGTTCGTTGATATGGGCCGATCATGTGCACCAAGTGAGGAGCCCCATTGTTGCTTATACTGCTCATTAGTTTTCTTTCATGATCTTGAATTGAGTAATGATTAGTTTTCTTTCATTTTCTTGAATTGAGTAATGATTAGTAATTTCGGAATTTGGGGTAATTACACCTACAGGCTACAAGTGAAGAAATTTTGATTTTATACATGAGTCTCTATGTGATTAAATCACTTGATTTTATTACAGCACCAAGGCATTTGCGTTTATAACCAAGAACATTGACAATGCAATTGCAGAACATACTCAGATTACCTCATATCTTTTCTCATACATTAATAAAATTACAAAATGTATTCCAACTCCATCAAAACCCAGAAAAGCCATCACCATGCTCAACGAGTAAAGGCATAAAACACAGTACAAACATGTCAAATGTTTACCTGTTTAAATTAGTGTTTCGTCTCCTATTTTATTCATGTATATTCCGTCAAATATATAAGAAGTCCAATTTATTACTACACGTAGTGCGTGTATGTTAACTAAACAGAAAATGAAACACCAATTTAAAATATTATATTAATACACTTGAGGTGCATGAATGAGTGAAATAAAAATTAAAATATATTCATAAAATAGAAGAGTTGAGACTTAATTGTTGCTAGTCAAATTTTCTTTTGCTAAAATTTTTAAAAATGTATACGAATCTTATCAGATAGTCGGGGAACCAGCATTAATCGATCCTTTTTGAAAGAAAAACTCAAGTTTTTTGTAATTTTGACAAAAATTGTGGGGCCAATGTAATTCACCGATAAACTTAAGAAATTTGAAAGAAAAACTCAAGGAAGTTTTTTGTAATTTTGACAAAAATGGTGGGGGACAATGTAATTCACCGATAAATTTAAGAGAATTGGTCCCGCACCGTTTGATTTGCTAAAAGAAAATACTCTACAAAGAACAAACAACATTTATGCACCATGCATGATCTGTGCCACAACAAGAAAACACTCAAATATAAAAATTTCTACCAATTATAAAAATTTCTACCTTTTTCTGTAGTTAATTGTGTTAGAAGATATTGTATTTCTGGCATGTTTGATTAAATCTCGTTTTATAGAATTAGGTCTGATTTGTAGAAGTTTGTTCCCTAAACGTTTTGTTATATATCTTAGATCTCTTATACTGTAGAGATATCAAACAATACACAATGAGTTTTGTGACGCCCGAGCATGGGTCATCCACATCCCCCGCACCTAATCCAAACTCACATATGAAATGGAAGTTCATACATGAGCCCAAGTCCAAGCGAACGGGGACCTACACGCACACACTAGGCCAGGTGGAGCTAAGACCTGTACAGAGCGCGCAAAAATAAAGGAAACAAAGTGCGGAAGCAATAAACAGGATCCAAACAAATCAACGAGTTAGCATAACTTACATACAATGGCTACAAGCCCAAAAAATACATCAAGTATTCATGATTCTCCAAAAATATAACTTTATACATATACAAGAGTATCAAAGGTATCCAAAATGAGACATATGGAATGCAACTCAGCCTAAACTTAGAAGTACAACTCGACACGACGTACTTTCCCGCCTAACTCGAGAACCTGCAACTAAAGAGTGAAGAAAAGGGGTCAGTCTAACGGCTCGACTGAGTGAGGGGGCTAAATGTACACTCACGCCATAAATACGTATAGAGCATAGCAAGTATCCAAAGGGGCCAATCATGAACCGAGCAAGGGTTTTGCATACTAAACCATTTCAAAAGAATACATATATACATAAAAGAATCCCAACTCATTTCATAACCACCATAACAAAAGATACAAAAAGCCATGCGAGAACGGACATCCCCAACTTTACATATTCAAAGCATAAATATATAAATCATGATTCAAACCATCCTCAACTTCATGGTGTTCGGGAATCAAACCCTCTCCACCCATATGGATTCAGATACATACAGGGTAGCTAACCATCGATATGCCTTCCCGGTTATTCACCAAGGGCTCAAGGTATCACGCCTTACAACCGCATCTTAACACCTCAAATGGAAAGTGCACAGGGGTCATAACCGGCGACCCCGATGGTCGTCCCGGGTCTCCCTTACCCACAATCCTAGGGCCCAAATTCATAAGAAACATACCATAATCCCATCTTTCAGGGCATACTTGCTAGATCCATAAAGGAAACGTACAAGGGAATTCAAAATCAAAAGCTCATATTTATACCATTTTCATAAACTCCGAAGGGGTTCACAAAATCATAAGCATATCATAAACATTCCTATTTACCATATAAGTATGATACCATATGCGGGATTTGAAATCAATCACATAAAGGTCATAGGTTTGAACTATACAAATCCTAACTCTCACCTTAGCAAAAAAGAGTGGGGAATCGAATCGGAAAGAGTGAAGACCACCTAAACCTCGGGCTCCTTAATGTCCAGAAGAGGCTCTGAGATAAAAAACACATAACACCTGAGACTTAGACTCAATCATGAACCAATTAGACACTCGGCAATGCTCATGAATGCAATGGATGCATATGAAGTGTATAAACGTACCATAAAAGACATAATGAACCATATCTCCAACAAATGGATTCAAAATCATATCAAATTTCAACACAATCAAGGTGACACATAATATAACATGTTAGGATATCTTAGGAGTCATAATGGGGGTGGGAGAGATGCATACTAACCACGAGAAGTGAGAAAACGACAAAATAAAATGGTCGGTGACTTTGAGGTTCTCGCGGTCGTCGAAAACTAAGGTTCCATTTCCCAGACCGTGGAAACTATGTAGTATCTCACTAATGTATACACCATTTCCCACGGTCGCAGAAACATCCCTGCGCCCAAAATAAAGCTTTTCATGCAATCTTCGGCCAAAATAAGTTCAAGGCAAGCTCAAACACTCCAAACTCAATCCAAACATAATCATAAGGTTAAGAACTCATGCATAATCATATAAGGTATCATATAGCATTAAGGATCAAGAATTCATGATCAAAGTTCCAAGAAATCAATCAAAAATGCCTATAATGGCTCAATCGGCATAACTTTCACACAAGGAGGCATAAATGAATCCAAAACCAAATTCTTAACACCACAATACACAAATCCAACTCATAACACAATATGCTACTCAAGAACAAAGTGGGGGAAGAAGGGGATCAAGGGATCAAGTGATTACACCAAGCCAAAATCATCAATCATGCCTTAGATCACCTTATATACATTTTTATCATTCAAATTCACCCAAGAACCAAGTTATCATGCTTTCTCTCACAAACCCAACAAATTCATTAATGGAAAGAATCCCCCCAATCAAATACCAAGAAAAGGAACGATAAATACTCAAAGATTTACCACCCAAGACCTCCATAAATGCACAAAAAGTCATCAATTGCCAAAGAAATGTAAGAATCCAACATATCACCCAACCCTTACTATTGCACACCATATCAATACTCATGCTTCCCCTTTATTAATCCATCAGAAATTTACATAAGTGAAGTCACCAAGACTAGAGCAACTAAAAAATAAACTCACCTTGAAGAGGGAATGAAACAAAGTGGGGGTTCTTGATCTTGGGGTTGCACAACAATGGACGTTTTGGAGTTGGGGACTCTTTCTCCTTTCTTTCTTGGTGTATGACGTTTTGTGAGGGGAAGAGGGGGAGAGTTGCTGCAAATTGTGTAAAAAGGGAAGGAAAAGTTCAAGTAAAAGCATGGGTGAGGGTCCCACTAGGTACGAGGGACAAAATTCAGGTCGTTAGGGGTCAAAACGAGGTCGAAAAATTATGGGGTTAGTCTTATTGAATCCGAATCATCGAATCGAACCCAACGAATGTGTTGGAACGCAAATCCAAGTTCCTTAGCTCAAGAAATGAATTAGGGACTCAAATGGCCAAAATTATAAACTGGCCCCAAAATATTCAAAAAGTGACAAATTAAGTCCAAGCTAATTACACTAAGTCCCAAACATATATTAAAGCATCCAAATAAGTCCAAGAATCATATAAGTCACGTATGGCATGCTCGCGAATTCAAATTCATAAAACTCGTATCACACGATCGACAAAGAACTCAAATTTCACACAATTCAAATTGTTCAAATAAGAATAGAATTATGAAATGTAGTGCATCAAGTAAGTATGAAAATAAATGCTAAACAATAAAATAAACTCTCACGTGGTACAAACTTGTACGTGCGAAAAGATGGGGTGTCACAGCAAGAAAATAATATAAGTTTAAGAAATAAATTAACTTTTCTCGAGATTACAACCATCAAGTTTATCAATTAATTAGAGTTACAATCAATCTATGGCCCGGCGAGTGAGGGCAATCTCCAACCTTACACCATTAGTGAATGATACCAATGTTTCAATTAAATTCAATAGTGATCACACGATTCATTTACAGTGCACAATTAGCAATTTCATGTAACCTTTTGCCTCCGGATGATGGTCGAGCTTGCAAGGCCCGAACCATGACTCCCACGCACGGGATTCCTTCCTTCACCAAACCTCCTGGTGAATTCAGGGTTCATCCCAGTTGGTGAGAGTAGTGTATGAGTTACCCTTCAGCCCTTGCTTTCCCGGTTAGCCCACACACTAACTCTCGGGCCCACATGTTATACAGGGTTTATTCGCCAAATCATGAACATGAACGATATTTGAGAAATAGTTATTTTGCAATATTTGACATTTTTGGAAAGATAATAAATATGATATACATTTTTAGCCGAAAACACACTCAGGGGTTGTATAGGTTCTATTTATCTAGAATTAAACCTCACCTGTGTAGAAAGACAGCGAGAATACAGATCACGGAGTCCGCTCCTTGTCAACCGGAAGCTCGTTTGTGCAAGAGAGACAAGTTTACATGAGACACGACTCAATATGTACCAATTTATGACGAATGACAAAATGCAACGAAATGACATGGAATCATTAATGTGGTACAAAATAATCTTTTTTTGCCATGAAATGTATCATATAATAGCAATTTGGGATCAATTAAGGCATAGGAGCAAAATGTGAAATTATGAAATCATGTGTAGGTACTAATGCAGGAAATTTTCAGCATGCGCATATTGTACTCAAATAAGCATAACTCCTTCAGCGGAATGAATATTAACAAACCAAAAAATTCCTAGAAAACTAGACAAACATATCTTTACAACGATGTAAGGCTCAAATTCTAGTTCATCCCTAGTAAATACCAGTTTTTGTTTGAATATGACACAAAGCAGAAAATTTTCTGCAGCACTATTAGTGAAAGATGATCGTCGTTCCCTTATCAAACGAAATCGAAAAGATCTGAAATTTTGTGGAGATACTCATAACATACCCAGAAATACCTCAGTAAAATAGTTTTCAAAAATTCCACCATTAGGTCTCTCTGATCAAGCCAAAACCGAAATATGAAAATAGGGGACAGTAGGGGATGTTGCTATTTTTCTCGGGGTTCAAATCAAATCGGATTGGCACCAATTTTTTCAGAGAACATCTATAATGTATCAATAATATCCATATAAAACAGTTTCAAAAAATTCCAATTCAACCAGCCACAATTCAATTTTCTATGAAGTAGTCACAATATGGAGAAATTGGAGAATTGACTTGAATATGCACTTTTGCTCCTAGATCACTTAA
>JBBMKE010415147.1:0-11300 GCA_037834125.1 Lippia alba | reverse complement strand
CACCCGGGCGTCAAAATTATATTTTGAGGTCGGGGCGTTACAGTACCTTAACTCGTGAATTCATACAAGACAAAGTTGGTATATTGCTCTTACAGGAGGAAATTAAATGGAAGCAAAGGGCTAAAGCACAGTGGCTCGGGGAAGGGGATTAAAACATGAAATTCTTCCACTTTAACGCTAAACAACGAGAGAAGATTAACCATATTGTGTCGCTTCATGATGAGTCTGGTACTGAATGTCGGTCGGAGAATGGCATATAATGTATTATTGAGAACTTCTTCGAGAGCATTTTTCTCATCGAACTGTTGTCTGGATGTTGAGCTCGTCGAAGGCCTTCGCATTGTCCCTAAAAGAATCAACGATGACATGGCACGTAAGCTTCTCCTCTCCTTCTCGTCCGATGAGGTAACTTGTGCTCTTAAAAATATGTATCCTCTAAAAATTTTGGGGCTCAAATGGCTTTTCCCCGTATGTTCTCCAACATTATTGGGATGTTGTGGGTCGTAGTGTGGTTGCTTGTGTAACTGGATTAATTGGATTAAACCACTTCAAAATTCTTAGCTAACTGGATTAAACCACTTCTTAACTCTCGTTATCTCTTCGAGTTAGTCTGCTTTTATTTTCAATCGTCTGTTCACTGATAATATTTTAGTAGTCTTTGAGATTAATCACTTTTTGAAGGGAAAGAACACAGGAAAGAAGGGTTACTACAACCTAAAACTCGATATGAGTAAAGCTTATGATTAGGTCAAATGGCAGTTCCTCAAACGACTATTGGTTAGGTTCGGTTTTCTCCCTTTGTTCATTGATCGTATTAAGATTTGTGTTTCCACTGTTTCCATTTCGTTCTTGCTTGATGGTTGTGTATTCAGTTCTTTAGTCCCAGAGAGGGGGATTCGCTTAGGTGACCCCCTCTCCCCTTATCTATTTCTCTTTTGTGCAGAAGTTTTTTCAATTTTGTTGCAGGAGCAGGAAAGGAATGGGAGGATAAAGGTATCGAGGTATGTCGGATGCTCCGGTGGTGTCTCATCTACCCTTCGCTTTCCATGATAGAGATGCGGAGATGGTATTGAGCATTCCCCTAAGATGCACGCTTAGAAGGGACTCTTTGATTTGGCACTACAACAAGAGTGGAAGCTTATCGGTGAAGAGTGCTTATTAGCTCGCGGTGGATACTGCTAGTAGAGAGGTTGCCCCATCGAGTCACACGAGTTGGGATGAGCTATGGAAGGTAAGGGTTCAGTCGAAAATAAAGAACTTTCTTTGGACGTGCAATCATAATATACTTCCCATTGGTGTTAATTTAGCACGACAACATTGTGCGAGTGATGTGTGTGTTCATTGCGGCAGTCCAGCAGAAGATTTATCTCATGTGTTGTTTTACTGTTTGTTTGCATGACAAGTGTGGGCTTTGTTGAATTTACCATGGAGCCACATTCAACAGCCCCCATTGAACTTCAATGATAGGCTGCTTCGTTTTCTTAAAGAGCCTGATTTGCTGGATTGTGAGAAAGTTCTGGCCTTCATGTGGGCTATTTGGTTTGCCCGCAACAGGAAGAGTCATGAAGGGGATAATTGGCAGCCACATTATGTAGTTTCCTTAGCTTTAAGTAATGCGGGATTAGTGCAGACCATTGATGATGAGGGGACCGTTGTTAGGCCTGTTGTTATCGAGAATCGTTGAAAAAAGTCACTCGAGGACTGGATTAAAATAAACTCTGACAATGCCTTGTTCAAGGAATCCTTGGCTATTGGAATTGGTGTTGTTGCACCGGATAGCGTGGGTAATGTTTTAGGTTGGGAAACCTATAGGAAACGGGATACGGTTGACCCATTGGTGGCGGAAGTCAAGGCAACTCTCTCAGTGGCTCGATTAGGTCGGAATTTTGGTTGGAGGAAAGTTATCCTAAAAGGCTACTGCTTAAATGTAATTAATGGCCTTCAGGGTGATGGTGAGGACCTTTCATACACTGCGAACATCGTTGAAGATGTAAAGCTTACTTGTGTCTGTTTTGAAGATGTCTGATTCTCTATTTGTCGGCATGATACTAATGTTGTAGCCCACAAACTTGCTTGTAATGCGGCTTATGTTTGCGTTAGCTCTTCTGATTTTCCTTTCTTTGTTTCGGATGTTGTTAGTTCGATTTAGCTTAGTTTGACCGTGTTGGCCCCCTGTCCAAAAAATAATAATAAAAATCGTGAATTTGAAAACTAGACTATTGAAAATGTGACTTTTAGGCCACTGATACCAAACATAATTCAAATTAATTCGTAGTCCTAATATTTGCCATAATTTACACTCTATTATTAAGTGCGAGATCCCTTGGACTTGGTCTCTATTTTTTTTATTTAATTTATTTTTTATCTGTTTTTTTCTCTCTTCTCTTCTTTTTATTTATTTATTCTACTACTTCAATAATATTTTTTAACTTATCTTTTCTCTCACCTCATTTTAATTCTTTTTTTATATAATATTTATCTTTTTTTAAAAAATAATATTGTTATAGTATTTTATTCTTTTATGCTATTTTTTATTTATTAATAATTATATTAAAATAATTATAAAATATATATTAATATAAAAATTAATTTTAATATATTTAAATAATAAAATTTTGGTATCTTGAACTCTCCATTTCTTTTAAAAAAAAGAACCATCTACAATACCAACAGTTCTCAAATTATTTTCTCGGACTCTATATTTCTTTTTAATTTTGTTTTAATTATTATTTAAAAAAATACCAAAGTATAAAATTAACTGATTTCAAACATATAAAATACTAAATTCTTAACTTTTATTTGTTTATAATTTTAATTTTTTATCTGCACATACATATGAGTGTGCAGAGTTGCTAGTTCAAATTACACGTCTATTCTATCTCCATATAGTCCATTTCCGAACACATAACATGATTGTTTAGATATTTTTTTAATATAAATTATGTGTTTATTCACTCGGCTAATTTATCTCTTTAATTTATACTATATATTAAGCGAGAGAGGTAAAGGTGGTCTTTTGAATTTGGTCTCTAAATATATTTTTTATTTAATTAATTTATTTTGTTCCACCACATACAAAACCTATTTCAGTAAGTTATTTATCTTTTATTAACTCCACATTTCTCTCACCAGTTTGTATTCTCTTTTTTAATATTCTTTTTTATTTTTTCTATATAATTATGAAATTCATATTAAATGAACAACTTAATTTAATATATTTCAATAATAATACTTATTTTTGAAAAAGCACACGCATTGAGTGTGCAAAATTACTAGTATATATATATATATATATATATATGTGTGTGTGTGTGTGTGTGTGTGTGGAGAAGAAAAATAAAACTTAGAAATAGGAAAAGGGAATTGCGAAAGAGATACAAAATAAATAAGAAAAAATTATATTTGACTACCCTGCTAGATAGGGTAATTACAATGCAATCCATCTTTATCAGAAAATTAAAATTTAGTCCCTAAATATAATGAACCGTTTGTGATTCCCCTATTCCGTTAGGGTTCCGTTAAATCCCCAAGGACTGCATTTTATATATGTAATGCATATGGATCATTTTGTTGGAATATGTAAATTGTTGGAACAAATTTGTTATTTTATTCATTAAATTAATGGAATGATAGACTCAACTCTAACGAAATTTTAACGGAATGGAAGGATCAAAAACGGTCCACAACATTCAAGGATTAAATTGTAATTTTCAAATAAAAATGGACTACATTGTAATTACTCTATCTAGCAGGGTAGTCAGATGTAATTTTCCCAATGAATAATTGAATTTTCCCTCAATACGACATGCAAAAATCAAGAAAAACTGTTTTGACGTTATTTAGCACTCCTAGTTTCCATTTTCTACGCCTCATTTCTCTCTTTTTTATTTTTCTTAGAAGCTAAAAAAGATGAGTCGGAATCAAAATACTATGCTGGTAGTTTTGGAAAGTGACAACCTCAACTTGATGATGATCACATTCGGGAAATTTTGTGATGATCCCTATGATCTCCTTTTCTTTTGTTCGCAGGAACGGCAGCAAGGTGACTAACTCACTGGCGCGTCTCAACATTTATGCTAGTTAGGGGAATTTTGAGTTCTCTATCTTGCTTTAGATTATATTACGGAAGACATTAGCGTTGTTTAGTTTTTGTTTTCCTCAAGATCTTTCTTTTTTTTTTTTTTAAATATTTAATTTTCTCACCATTTTCTCTATTAAGCCAAATTAAGATTTTGAATTACTTTAGTTTTCGTTTTCTTTCCTCAGTATTGTTTCCCTTGTAAATCCTATGACCAAACAACGTGTAATTAGCCATTATATCCACCCGATTAAAGCTACACATATTTAATCAGCTGAGTTATATGTCACGAGAAAAAAAAAAAAAAAAAAGAGGTCGTGAAATTATATGTGGTCAAAAATTTAGGGTCTGAGAGGGCATAATTCAACTGCAAGTAGGTCTATTTTCACAAAATAGACACTGAGATGCACCCATATAGTATATGGCCTACATCATCTTGCATCTATCACGAAATGCTATAATTAACGGTCGGATGTTTTGTTAAATTAAACTGATATTTTGTGTTCAAATCTCTAAAAATACAACTACTCGATAGATAAAAAGAATTTTATGCTAGAGTGACAACGACCTTATACGAATTCAAATAATTGAAGTATAGAATTTAAAAAACCACAATATTGCGTCTAATATATTGATAATATTTATCAAATGCATATATAATATTACACAACTTTCTAAATTTCGTAAGTTAATAAGATTCAAAATACAATCCATTATCAAAAATGTAAAATAAGAACTCTTTACAAAATAAATATGCTCTGTTTTCAGAAAAATAATAATGCACTTTTGATAATATTTCAAAATAAATTTCTATTTTCTGCAAATAAAGTCATAAAACTTAACCAACAAGAGTTGGTCCAAGTGGTTAGAGGATTGTTTTTCGAATGCAATATTTAAATGACCGTGTGTTAAAACAAAAAATCATAAAACTTATCTTCTTATTGTGAACTTATGGCTTCGCATTATTAACATATAGTTACTATTTAAGGGATATACTCTTCTACAAAACTATGTTAGATTTGGTAATTATGTGGAAATTTAACCGTAAAATTGCACTTTGGTTCTATATATCATTAATATGTATTTAATCCAATTTTGTCGCTATTTAAATTTTGACATAACATACTAATAGAAGTTGATTCAAGTGATTAATGAGTTCATTTTTCAAGATAAGGTTTTGAGTTTGAATCTTATTTGAATGTGCATATATTAAAAAATAATAATAAATAAATTTTGACATAACATATGTGGTCCTATATGTTCCTAAGTTTTAACACATTTAGTCAAGTTTTCACATTTTGCCGGTGATATTAACATATCTAGTCTTAAAATTATACCATATTTACTCATCTACTTTTTAAAAGTTAATTTTGTCACAATTTTTTTTTCAAGTAAGTCACCTGAATTCTCAATCTCAAAATATTAGATTTTCCGATATCTTACTGCTCTTTTCTTTGTCTCTAACTTAAACGTATTAATGTTTAATCATTCTTTCACACTAAATTCTCTAGTTTAAAACTCTTTAAGAAAATTTACACATTGATATAGAAAAAAAAAGCTAATTTCTTTAACTATCATAAAATTTATCAAATTGTACTCCTAATAACGAACATGTGTGAATTGGCCGTAAAAAATAATCGAATTAAATGTGATTTGTAAGTAGGAAAAATGAAATGCGAAAATTCATACTAAATATATTAAAAATTATAAATATATAAGATCAAATATGTTAAGAGGAAGAATACAAAATCAAATTGAGGTACGGGCATATGTAGGGGAAAAAATTCCAAATTTGAATGTTCATAATTTAATATGAAATTGGTGTCACAAAAGTAGAAAAATAGAGGAGAAATTGTTCGCATGTGACATCCAAATGGTAGATTCTCAAACTTACATTGTCTAAAATCGATGTAGAATTCTAGATAACAATGTTTCAAAAAAAAAAAAATATTGTAGATAACAAAAGTGTAAAGCTAGGAATTCATGAGTATGGTAGTTATGAATTCTGATTCGGTGATACTCCATAAAAGTTTCAATTTCCAATTGATATTAGAAATGAACAAGTTGGATTATTTTTATAAAAATACGTAGGTTTGGATAACGTTGTTTAATATCACGGAATACAACACTTAGGTTGTGTTTACTACTAAGTTAACTAGGGGTTTGGCTATTTAAAGTGGGTGTGACAAAGTTTTACTTTGAAAGTTTGCTTAACTTGCCTTTTCCCGGAGTCCCAAGTTATACAAAGTCAAATTTGCATTAAATTGTCACTCCAAAAATGAGTGGCTATTTAACTCATTGCCAATGGTTAGGTGAAAAGTACCATATCACCCTTCTACTTTTTGACTAATTCCCAATTTATCCTTCAAAATTTGGTACAGAATGGAGGACAATTTCCCTCCCAAAATTTTCACCTCCCGCAATTTCATACCCTAATATTCGTCTCTTATTTCAGTACTGGCTCGCTGTTGGAGCGCCCTCCGCACGCCGCAAACCCACTTCCGGTATGAATGTTGAGCAATTCTCACTGAGTTAACTGCGTTGCTCGATTATTAATTGCTTTTCTTACATTGGTCTTCCAGACATTTCGTGCAAAGGATCCCTCAATTGGACTCAGAAATTCTTCTCGTTATTCTTCAGCGGTACCCTCGGACCTTATTTATCTTTCAATTTTTTGAAATGTGTTTTGCTCTTCTCGCATAGGGCTAGCTTGTGGTTAATAGCATATGTTTTATTTGGTTGTTTGTTGCCTTTGCATTAATTACTGGAAAAAAAATATATTGTCTTTCTTCCCATATTTTTGCTTATTTTGGGTTGGGAATCCCTATTTTTGAAGATTTCAGCTGACAATTGGGTGAGTCGTATTTAATTCTTAGTTGTCCCTTCGAATATAAATTGCTTCAGAAAGAATTTCACATGGTTATCACCTAGCAGAATAGAGAACTCTAACTCCTCTTTTGATTCGTTTATCAGATGGATTCTAAGAGGGCACTTCTCATTATAGAGTTGATTCGGTTTGTAATGCTTGGTATGTTAATGGATACCATGTTGTTATTGTCCTTAGTTAGTAATAAGAGACGTAGGATCGAGGGTGAACAGTCTTCCAATTATAGTTTGAAAGATCGCCTCCCTGCCCGTGTTAAATATCTTGACCGACTAACACGGTGGACTGAGCAGTATTGTGTGAAGCTGCTCCGAATGGGTAGGAATGCCCTTAGTCGTTTATGCATAATTTTACGAGAATCGGGGAGGTTAACCGATAGCAAAGAAGTAACAATAGCTGAACAGGTGTGTATTTTTCTAGGAGTTTTGTCGCATCATAAGACGCAATACTTGGCTGAGTTTGAGTTCGAACGTTCAGGGAGAACTGTCTCCAAATATTTTCACATTGTTCTTAAGGCCGTGTTGATAATGTTGACAATGCTCATCTCACCTTCGCTTTCACCTTCGCTTCATCTCACCTTGCCTGCATTAAAGATGAAACCCAGACTCATCTCACTTTCGCATTCATCTTCGTTTCATCTCACCTTCACTTCTAAGCTACCTGCATTAAAAATGAAGGCCTACTGCCTGCCGTCGGTAGCCGACTCCCCACGGCGTCTGCCAGATTGGGTTATTTTTGTGCTCCCGGTTGTGGCCGCTGTCGGAGCGACACTATTGATAGCGCAGGAAATATACCGCCGCCTGCCACCACTTTCTCGGCCCTCGCTGCCTCCGGTCTCGCCGCCGTCTCCGGTCACCCCGCCGTATCTACAGCAGCCGCCGCCGTCTCCGACAGGACCCGCCGGAGCATCTCCCTTCTTGTCTCTGCTGTCTGTGATACTTGGGCTTGGCTTTTTCCTCTATTTGTTTAGCTATCATAAATTCCCTTTACAGGATTCAGGGTATGTTGTATTTTGGAGGGCGATGATGACTTTTTCTATTCGGGAAGCGATTGGCCTTGGGTTAGTGGATTGATCGTGCATTCTAATCTGGATTTTGTACTTGAAGAAGTGAAGAAGACTCAACCTCACTTTAGCGTTTTTATTAAGTACTTCATGTTTTGTTAGCTCTTGACCACGTGTTGCTTTGTTATTGAACATTGATGTAGTGGAACGATGATATTTTGGAATATAATTTTAGTGCTTCCCTTCTCTCTCTTCTATTCCCTCTTTTGAATTTCTTATTCCTATGATATCTGGTTAGGGTTTCTTTGTTAATCGTTGTTTAAGCAAGTTGTTGAAATACAAACTTGAAACACGCGTGCTAGCTGATTTCGGCTTCTGCCCGAGATCGGAGTTCCTGAAAAAGCTTGAAATGAATGCTTTGAGACTTTCCCGTCCTATTACTCGGGGGGACTCATGTGTTTTTTGGGTTGTCTTAGACAACATGCAGTACTATTCTAATCTTGTTTTCGAGATCTTGGATATGCACCACTACTTCGAGCTAGCTCTGCTCAGGTAAACACATGGAAGGGCATCATCGAGCATGAGGTTGTCATCTAAAAGCCTGAGACGTACTCAGTCGAGGCTTCCATATGGATATAGATTGAGCTTGACGAGGTAATATAATCATGATTTTGTTTATTTCTGTTGATTAATATGCATATATATTAACTATTTTAATGAATAAGTCAACTGATAGATTATATTCCTAACGTTTCGCCATTCTTATTTTAATGCACTAGGCGTATGAGCTTGCTTCGGCGTACCAAAAGGTGTCCATGGAACGAATGTGGACAGAGTTGAATGCCATTTTTTGTGACGACGCTGCACGCGCACCAGGGCTCAAATCCACACTGTCAAAGAAACCACCACGTGCGTTCCACAACATAGGTTTGGATGGGAAACGCTTGCTAACAATCGATGAGATTATTGCTGATATTAGTAAGCCTTAACACAAAAAAACTTATTACAATGAGCTATGGACTTGTATAAATCTGTTAAACACAAGAGGGGCTGCCAAGTAGTAGTTTTTTATCGAGTGTGTATGTGATTTGACTGTAAAATTACAGTGGATGGAGAGAAAGAGATGTTTGATCGCACGCGTAAAAAGAAAGAGAAAGTTGCGGGTTCGGTGCAGGAATATGTCCCGGCTAATGTGATAAGCACTATGAAGGGAGGCGACAAAGAGCTCGTTCCGGCCATAGATGTGTTGGTCATATCCCCCGAGCTCAACCGCAACCGTGTCGCACCTGAATCCAGCCACGGGCCTGCCCATGCTAAGCGTTATCTCTCTTTTTCCCTTGATTGCTGATGAATATGATTAATATGTTTTAACATTTTATATTTCTTTCCCTAATATGACAACAGAGATTTGTATTTCAAGTTGGTCACACGTTTATTCAAGAACTTTGGCTTCAATATGAACTTGTACGATTTGCTCATCTTTTATAATATACATTTTATCATCCATTGAGTTATAACATGTAACACCTTATTTTGGTGAATAAATGGTCACAAGATATTCAGCAATAAGTATATTCAACGCTTATCGATTGATGGAAACCATATTTTTCACAGTAATAAATATGCAGCCTAATGTTTAATTCATAAATTTAAAGAGGTCCGTAACCGCAACAAAAACATTTACAAATCCACAGCTACCAAATTGTTCAAACGTGGTATTGTGTTGTTTCATTTTAACATCATCATCACAATCACGAGGGCTAAGACTAAGCACAAAATCATGCAACGCATTACATAGCAGCAGCAAAAAATACTCATAATATCAGGCTAGTTGTTGACGGCGGAGCGACGTGTGGCATCACTTATCACATGAGCACTCGATGATGCCGCCCCGGACATGAAGGTCCGGGGTCGTTCCTGGTATGAACGAGATCGTGCCAAAGTACCATTTACCCATGTCGATACTGGTGGATCGTTACAAGGCACAATTAGGTGGTGCAAACTAGCATGTTTGGACATTAAAAGCTCGTCTGCCCAAATGAAAGAACAGGACCATATCTTCAAGGGACACTTGTAATAAAGCCGGCCAGGGTTCTGGGCACCCTCACCCGCACGTAGCAGTACATTGGCTCCATGCCCATACTCACATGGTATAATGTAAGTCTGCATCTGCAACGTTGTAAACATACACGAATTACATACCTATATTCATCAGTGGAATTACCCACAACATAATTATACAGAACAAAGCCCATTCACCATCTCCTTTTATAACCCAATCACAGATCATATGAAATAGAGTAATCATCGAAAATGTATATCACAACAAACCAATGGCTATTGGAACGTAAGGCAGAATTCCTTACTACCTTGTTCAATTGCGGATCCGAATGAAGTGATGTGCGTCCTCAATTTCCCTCAGTTGTAATTAGGGTTTGGAATTCCCAACTGTCAATTTGGGATATAAAAATGGAGTTCATAACTATATCGTTTGGCACAATAATCTAAGCAAGGGCAATTGTGTCTTTTAACACTATATACCATGTTTGTTAACTTTTAAAGTAAAGGCATAAGGGTAGGTTTACTTCACTTTTTAGGATGGTTTTAGTGTTAGTTATATTGCATAGTAAATAATGAATTACTTAATTAGTATGTTATTTACTTTTTCATTTTAATTGGTCTTTTATTTACATTAATTTTGCCTTCATGTTTAGTTCATAACTCATAATTCACTCGAATGGGATGAAAATACTAAAATACCCCTTCCTTCTACATTACTAATTCATCGGCTAAACGAGACGCAAAAATCTTCAACAAACCCATTAAAGCCTGAGAGACCAATATTTCCAACACTCTTTTCCTAATTCTTCCTTCAAACTCTAGAATTTGATTGAGAATAAATTTCTCTTATTCAAATCCTTATCTGATTTTACTATTGAGCAACATTTCTGGGCTTAACGCTGCTGCTGGAGGAGTCGCCGCCATGCTAATGCCGCTTTCCAACATAGTTTCGGCGTGAATGTGGCTGGGCAGGTGGTGTGTATGGCGTTTTCCGGTGTGCGAACGGTGAAATTTTGTATTTTTGGCATAAAAATTGTAGAAATTTGTTGAAGTTGCGATGAAAAGACGCAGTAATATACATGGTGGATTTCTGCAACTCTTTCTTTCTCTTCTTGAAAATCAGAATTTTCAGACATTAGAATTTAAAAGAGAAAACTTTGCTTGTCAAAATTTTGGGAAGTTGCAAAAGAGTTGTAACAGCTGTGGAATAACATGTAAAGACAAAATGAGATGTTGGTGGCAAATAAAGTAATTTCAATCAAGTCTTGGACAGG
>JBBMKE010415136.1:0-11300 GCA_037834125.1 Lippia alba | reverse complement strand
CCATCCCATTAATGCAAAACGCACGCGGCACCCGCACGTGCCCTTGCTCCTCTACCCCCGTAGGTCGAGCCCACCTCGCTCGATCAGTTTCATCCCGGTCGACGCAGGTCGGGAATGCCCAGGTTGAGGCCCCGCTGCCTCCGACGCTTCATCTCAAAGTCCACAGGAACATAAATGTACCAATGGACTTGGGAGGGAAAGATGATAGGGCAGAAATTGGGGCTCCTCGCGTGGCTCACTCAGCTCGCGCCGCGTGGCAGCTGACGTGGACACAGGGACGCGCCCATGTTTCGACGCTTGGTCCAAGGCCACCATCGACCCACCCCTTGGAAGAATCTACTGCACCTTTTATACCTCGTCGAACGATGGTTGCGACCCAAGCTCCGCTCTCGACCGAGACGGACGGTCGAATCCGGCCCATTACGTTCTGTACACGAGCATTAAATGCAGATTCTCCCCGCCGTCACGCGCATTAAATGCGGCCTCCCAATGACGCTGTTACGGCGTGGCTGCAGATGACGTACAATGCTTTCCACCAGAAATCACTGTTCCGATCGTCATCTCTGCTCACCTTTAACAGACCAAGATCCACACTTACTGGGAGGTGTACCCGCACGTAGTAACTGCCTATGTAAACCATCTCTCCCAGAGATGAGGTAAGCACACTTTCAAGCTTTTCTGCGCTGAACTCTCATACACTCATTTGCAATCCTGACCCAGAATTAGTCCCTGACTTGAGCGTCGGAGTGCCAAAAAGGGTCCCACCCCCACATTCCCCTTTTTGGCCTTTGAATTCACGTTTGCTCTTCCCTTCGCAGTTAAGGAAAAGCACCAGAGCACTTCCACGTAACAAATTCTTGGGTGAATTCGGAATCTCAATCTACAGTCCAGCACATAGCTGGATTTTGACACGATCAATTGGCATTATATAGTAGTGTACCAAAAGTCTAATATTGGCATGACTTTCCCTTATAGTAAGCTTTAATACTATAAATTGAGGGTATCATGTGGTTGTTGAGAATGAAGGTGTTATAATGAAGGTGTTATTCAGAATAGTAAATAACTAATTAAGACAAGATAATGAACTTTAATCACGACCATCAGAGTATGGACATTAATTTTAAATCTCTGACTTCCAGCTACCTGCGTTGTACGTGTGGGTATTTAATATGAAAGTTTATGGACTCATATTTGATATAATTATGTGCTACAGAATTTAATATACTTTATTTCGCAACATTGACCGGAGGGAGAGAAAATGAGCTAAAAAGTTACAAATAGTTAAGAATGAGCAATTTTGTTACCTGATTTTTCTAATTTATGATTATTAATATGTGAAGACATTTTTTCTAGAATTAAATGAATATATCATTAAATGAATTAGCCGCTACTCTGGTCACCTGACTCTTCATTTCGAGGCTAGTTGATAATCCAAAAAAATGGTTGTGTATGATGGGTTTATAATAATTTTAATCGGTATTTTCCTCTCATGGCAGCTAGTCTTACTTCTTGTGGCCACATTGGTATATTAATAATCTATGTTTTGAAACCCAGACCGGACCGGCGGGTCGGACCGGATCGATCGGTGATCGGCCGCCCTTTTGGTCCGGTTGATACCTCAAAACCAGTTGTCGGGCCAACCAATTTGACCCGCTGAAAATCTGTCAAGAACCGGTGTTGGAAGCGAACTGGACCGGTAAGCTGGCCAGATGGCCCAGCTTTTTTGAGTTTTTATTTTTTTATTTTTTCAAAAAACTTATATTTTGTTTATTGGGGCAACAAGGCTTCGAACCTTGCACCCTTTGAATGGAAGAAGAGCACTCTAACCAATAATGCTACACAACTTGCTGCATTTTAAAATACAAAATAAACTATATAACATGCCAAAAATCACTGCTAAAGAAATTAAAATTCATTTAACAAACCGAGAAAATAATATTTAATATTTAATCTGTTTTTTGAAATATATATTTATATAAATATAAGTTATGTGCGCTATTTTTTATTTATTTTTCTGTAATAAAAGTGTGATGTGGTTGAATTAATCTTTTATTTTTATTGTTAATTTTCTAGATGTTGACTAAGTTTTATTAAGTTAGATACTTTATTATGTTTGTAGATTTATGATTTGAAATTTTATTATTAGAAATGTATTTAAAAATTAATAAGAGATTGAAAGTTATATCTCTTTCTTATATAATCTACCTCATTTAATTTTAATTAAATGATATTTATAATATTGTAAAATATATATAATTAAATATAATTATTACATAATTTAGACGTTATACTGGTAGTAAAACCAGTAACCAGTAAGGTTTTCCGGTTCGACGTTCGGTCCGGGTTTCAAAACATAGATGAGAATATATATGTCCTATATTGGAAAAGAATCAGAATAATATGCTTCTTTAATTTTTTCTAATTATTCAGGAAATTAAAGATTTCCTCAGATTTATTGTAAAACAAGTTATTATTCCCCTGGATTTGTGGTTTCTACGTCGTAAAAGAATATTGTTGGTGTAGTTAGTTTAATCGAGTCGAAAATTGAAAGATCGGGTGCGTAAATTGTTTGGTTTGATTTTCAATTTTTCTATTTGTCGAAAACAGGGTTTTTGATACGTAAGATTTTTTTAAAAACCGTAAAACTGAAAAATCGATTTTTTTATTTTTTACTTTTCTTCGAGAAGGTTCTAAAATTGTGATTTATTGAATTATGTGGCAAATTTATTTTTGTTCTTCGCAAGTCATGCTAGAAGACCCTATTTTCATCCAGAGTTAGGACTGCCTTTTGGAATTCATTCCACCACGTACATATATAAGTGTATTTGTAGTTATTTTAAGAAGAGAAATTTGGAGAATGAAGGATCCGTGCTTTCGCGACATTGATTATGCAGTTTGTCTGTCTCAAGTAAGCAGTTATCTTTACTGAACTTAATTGAACTTAACTGAAAATTTCGGTTGAAATTGACTAAACCATATCTGTTTCTTCAGGTTTGACTGGTGCAAAATTAAAATTTTGAATACGTTTTGTTAATTGAGTTAAAGTTTTGAGTTATTGATCTTCTTTCAAAGTAATATACCAATTCATTGTTTAACTTGTGTAATTTACTAATTAGTCTAAATTTAGTCTAACTGAGAATTAAAACACAAGTGTCATTACATTTATTTCATAAAATTAGTTAGATTCCAATTACCACCGAGTCTACATTATCTTTTTTCAAAATTTGCGAAACTTTTACATGTTGGATTTTTATATCAAAATTTTAATGATAAATAGCGCAGCATGTTAAATTTATAAACTGCTCATATTTAATTTTTATAACACAACTAATTAAAAATCCACAATTTATTCTTACACAACAAACACACATATATTCATAAGAACCGGAAATTAATAAATAGAAACTCGCACTTGACTAGTTAAGTTGAAAGTTCCCATTTACATACAATATGCCTTAGACGACAGAACAATACAATATTTATATAGGGAAATCCTGTCATCTCCAAACCCGGCAATACATTACGAGGAACTAAAAAAGACCACACACTATATATATATGTATATATATATATATATATAGAGTTCCTAAACACCTAATACTTAACACTTAATCAAACTCAAACACATATAGATAGATAGCCAAATAATACCGGCATAAGGAAAACAATAACATAGTAAGTGATAAATTGTCGAAGCCGCTCAATTTTCATGTGTAATACGCTGCCGCACGCGACTCTTCCCTCAGAACCCTCCGCTGACGCGCAATGTAGTCGTCCACCATCATCCGAAACTCCTCGCTCGACAAATCGTCGGCCGCATAACGACGAAAGCGGGCGGGGGCGGGGGCAGGGGCGGAGGCGTAAACGGAAGCCCAGGCGGAGACCCAATCCTTCTTCCTGTAAAAAAGACCAACTTTGCGGATGCTCTCGATCTTGCCGCGGCGCGCATTGTGGCGGAGCGCCGCGGCATGATCCGCCGGCGGCTTCACAACTTTCTTCGGCTGAACATGGCTGATAACCTCTTTGTCCACACAAGGAACATTAATGTAGGGGTGGACATCTTCCGCTTCTTTGTCTTCCACCACGACGCGTCGTGGTGTCGGCGGCGGTGGTGGTGAAGAATTGAAGTCGCATTTTTCCACGTACTCGACGTGGACATGATCACCGGAGCTCGGCTCATCCTCCTCCGGTGGATACCTGGCGGAAATCACGTAGATAGCGATGATGATGACGTTTCCGAGGACGAAAACGAATCGAGTGCTGGTCAGGAAGGCGGAAATCGCCCTAAGGCATTGGCCCGACTTCATAAGATAAGAAAGGGCCCGAAAGCAGAACTTGATGAGGATAATCAGCGTAAGAAACATGACTTGCACAAGGCCGATGAAAGCCGTCACGTCCTGAACCCTGCGAAAGAGTGAAACCCACCGGTCAGTTTTCTCCGGAAAATAATTATCGCCTTCAACGTTGTTGTAAGGATGCATTTCCTTTGAAAAACAGGTTATTTGAAGAATGGTGGAAGGAGGAGTGGTATTTATAGACTGAAAAACCCACAAATATTCCCTCTCCTTTTTGCTTTGTGGTTTTTGGAATTAATCTTTTGTTTTGGGGTGGGAGTAGGGAGCTAGGGAGAGAGTGAGAGGGTGTAGCTATATTCCGGAATTGGAAATTTCCAGCTGGTGGTTAAACATTATTGCATGCAGATTTCACCATTTTTGGTAACATGGATAAGGCGGATATCAAATGTTATTACTGTGGCCTGGGCCGGATTTGAAGCGTTTAAAGCATCACGGGTGGAGATTATATCACATCAGTAAGGACCCTGTCATGTTCGAATTGTTATTTTCATCTCTTATTACTCTAATACAGAAACATAAATACGACCTGATTATGACTATACTTTTTTCTTTTTTAAGTGTTATGTGATGAGAGGTGTCTAACAAAGTATTGTTGAATGCCCCATATCGAAAGTACAAAGATGTGAAGATGTATGTGTAATATATGTGTTTTGCGACTCTAGACATAAGTGGTATATGTTAAATATGTCATATATCTTTGTCTCTGATGTAATTTTTTAGATGAATTAGTTCAAAACTCGTTGTCTAATAAATACTACTAAATTTCTTAAATAAGGTTTAGGGTCTATGGGGCATGGATGGAGCAATTGAATTGAAAGCAGAGTTGCTTTCATGAGCCTAGGCATTTATGATCATGAAACAATATGGAATTCAATTAAGTGGCAAGGGTACAATTGTTGAGAGGATGTGAATAGTTATTGTTGCGATTTGCATATCTTATGATGTCTCTTGACGTAAAATTGTACTATCGTTTGATGATATTAATTACAAGGTGAAATACAAAAACTACATTTATCAGATTTTTACAATTTCTATAGCAAAATTCTATGGCATTTGTAAATAAAAATTATGTTTTATTTATTTATTTATTTTTTAAAATATCAGTCTCTTTTGTATTTCATAGCTGCTAATCAACCCGTGTCTAAATTATCCCAACAAATAGAATGACATAAAGTTTAATTTAAGTAATTTCTTCATCTTGATCTCCTTATTATTCCACTAGAATTGTTAGAGATTTTCCCTGATTGTAGTAATAATGCTATATATTTTGGACGTTGCACTATAAGATACGAAACCTTCAATTATTGTTCAATATTACGTAAAGTTCCTGTGCTTTGTGGACCTTCCTCAAGTCTTATTATAGAGTTTGATGATGCAAATCCAGAAGTACAGATACAGAAACGATGATTCGAACACGATAGGATATAACGATACAGATTTTTCTTAAAAAAAAATTCATGTAAGAAATGTCGGACACTGTGTAAGTATGAGTGCAATACGACACGACATGACGAATTGATATTTTTCAAATAGCCTCATTCCTAGTTACTACTTAGTAGCCTTATTTCACTTTTAGCTATCTAAGACATTAAGGGGTTGTGTGACTACTGTTAGAACGCTTTGTTACGAATGTCAAAAAGTGAAGATCGATTTTGTGCCAGGTCATGGTAATATATTGTTCATCATAATTGATACCATTATTTTATAAGTTACAAAATTCCATTGTTTTGAACTATTAAATTATGAATTTCAATACCACTATAGTATAATTAAATCCAAAATTATACCAGTTTAATAGAAACTTTTGTGTTCACAACTTTCTATTGATATGTTACAAAACTCCATTATTTTAAACTATTAAATTATGAATTTCAATACCATTTTATAGTATAATTAAGTCCAAAATTATACCAGTTTAATAGAAAATTTTTTGTTCACAAACTGTTCTATTATAACAGAGGGAACATATTATACATGTATATTGTATATATGGTCCGACGTATACAAAAAATGAATAAAAATATAAATATAGTAGTTGTTGATATGACATTTTTCCATAATTCCATTGCTGATTAGTTAGGCTTCGATTGGAGGGAAACCCTCCTCCAACTCCAAGTTGTGGGCGTTTATTTTTTACCTTAAACACTCCATACAAACTTTTTAATTTTGTTTCTTAACTTTTCAAATTTTGGCACTGAGGAGTGAGGACTCAGTCCTACTAGGAGTAAGGATTAATTTCTTTAATCTTGTTTATTTAATTTTCATAATTGTCTAATTATTGTACGGCTCAATCCCTTCTTCCTTACAAACTAAGATTTGTTTCTCGCAAATTAAACTTTCCGTTTGGATCCACCAATCAAGAAGAGTGAGTGAGGTTTTACATGGAAAACTAAAGTAATTTTCAGAAACGACCCCCAAAAGTTTGCTATTTGCGTTTTAGCATACCACTCCTTTGAGTTTTAAGGACAACATTAACACTAGTAAATGGTAATTGCTAGTTTTATTTTTCATCCACAACGTCTTGGGTCAGGATTTAGGCAATCGAAGTTTTCACTTTCTCGTTTTAAATTTTAAATAAAAATCATGATTTTTTTGTGATTTTATTTGTTATAATATTGATGACTGAGTATATATGTTTTGTAACGGTTTCAAAATTTTAATACACTTTGAAGGAAGATAATTGTCACCACTACAAACATAGTTATTATCATTGAGGAGTAAAAAATGAAACATCTTACAAAATTTAACTATCATGACAAAAGATATATCATAGAACTATCGTTCTTTTTAATCGAGAAAGGTATTAAATTATTTCAATCAGTTTCTTTCAACTTTACATTTGATCATTTATGCTATATAATTTAATTGACCCGACAATTTTAAAATATAACTTCATCGAAAAATGTGATCGGAAAGTTTGTTCGACAAAAGTTCCAACCAAAAATTTTCTTTCGTCTTGATTTTGTTCGAAGTTCGTCAAAAAAAATGCTATTTTCAGATTAAAAAAGTACGTAATCTTCGTCTACATAATTCACTTAATAATAATAGTGTTTATTTTGTATCCTTTCCAAGTTCCAACCACTTTTTAATGGTCTTGACAAAATCTTCTCAAGGTTCTTGCAATGTCACCTTAACTTAATTTAACTTATGTAGGCGCCTCAACATCTCAGTAACATTATCTTCCACAAGATTAATATTGATACATTTATCAGCCTATTTACAAGTTAGCTTATTGATCAATCATTATTCTTGTCAAAACCACTTACACGGCCAAATATTTCACCACTAACATCATTTACACAAAAATTAACAAACCAAATTTCAATTAATCACACCAAAACTCACATAACATAATCAGGATTAACCAGAGCCGCAAATGAATTGAGATTTGAAAATTCAAGCAAAATGATCTCATCCAATCTACATAGGCAGCAGTAAATGAAATAACATAGCGGGAATCTTTTTACCTGTGGTGCCTGTAAAATGTCACATTGGTAATATCATGTCAAGCCCAAACTTAGTGGAAATAGGCAACACAGTCTCAAAAGGTTTTCCCCACCACAGGAGTCGACTCATAGCTGAATGCAGAAAGGAATCAGTCATGAAATGGAGTAAAGTTGCGCCTTTCATCCTTTTGGGAAAAAGATGAAAAGTCCTTTGGTCGCTCATTGACACCATTTCTGGAAACGATGTGGGCTTCAATCATAATGTCATTTCCACCTGCCCATCTGCCCCTTATTCATTGAGGGGCCATTTTAAATATGTTGTGCGTGGTGCAAATGTTTTGTATTCTATTTATATAGTTGTTAATTGAATTGAATAAATAAGGGGTGTGTGTGTGTAGTGATTACAAGAAAAGAAAAAGTTTGCACATCAAATTATTATGTGTTGATGATGTTTTGTATGGATTATAAGGTTAGAATGATACTTTGTTATGTGATGAATACTATATATTAGTTGTAAGAATGTGAGATAAATTCTTACAAACTTGCTTATGAATTTACACAACGAAATTAAGTTAGAACGAAATACTTCCCCATTATTGTTTGTTTGATTTTGCCAATTTAAAGATTGATAACGCCAAAAGAAATCAATTGATAAATATACCCACTGAATTAATTCATCGAAGTCTCGATATACTTTTCTTTTTAAAATTCGTTTAAGCACTGAACCTCACAACGTGATAAATCTATTTTTGCTATGTATTTTTTTTGTTTAGGGACCTATCTTAAGCACTGAACCTCACAACCTGATAAATCTGTTTTCTATATGTGATTTCGTGCTTAGGGACCTATCTTAAGCACTAAATCTCACAACTTGATAGATCTATTTTTCATTTGTGTTTTCATGCTTATATATGCGACTCCATCAATTATGTCACTATCTTTAACGGTTTTAATCCCACTGATAAGCACTTGAATTGTGTGAGTTAGAAGGAAAAGCGATTTCTTTATTTACATGGTGATAAAATAAAATATTAATAAGATAAAATTAACCGGTTTAGGAGTCCTTACAAGTTACAGATCACAAACCGCCAACACTATTAACTCTGCACATGAGTCATCCGTCCAAGAATAAAACATTGGGATGCCAGTACTACCCAACTGGAAAAATAATTTTTCTAAGATTATTGAGATTTTAAAATTTTTTAAAAATAGTGGATGGTAATTTATGATAAATTCAAAGTGCTTATTCTTATTTTATGCTTCTATTTAGATTGTAATTACGTGATTCTCAACTATTATAATTGAGTTGGGTCGAATGGGTAAACTGTAAAATCTCTCTACTAATGATAGTTGCATATATAAAAATTCAAATACAAAAATTTTAGGGTTATTAGAAATTACAACTTGTAACTCTCTTAATTAAACAATTACACATACACTCATTGAGGAGTTTGAAAATTATACAAGACACCCATAAATAAGAATTCTTTTTAAATTTTTATGACATCATCAAACTTTTAAATTGATTTTCTTCTTTTGCCCCTTCATTTAGTATAATAATTTTTATTTCAAGAATTACCCCTAATTATATCTATATGTATAATATATGTAAATATTACTATATATATTAATTATATATTATAACTCCGTACAATATCATTTTCTAAATAATTATATTTAACCCATTTAATTCCTATTTATTATATATAATTTAATATTAGAAATGATAAAATCATATCATTTTATATTAATTAATAATTTAATTTTTTAAATTTAGATTTTCAATACCAATTCAAATATAACTTGGGATAGTTCTTGAAATAAAAACTGTTATACTAAATGAAGGGAAAAATAGAAAAATTAAGTTAAAAGTTTGATGATGTCATCAAAAATTTAAAAGAACCCTAATTCATTGGTGTCTTGTATAAGTTTCAAACTTCTCAATCGGTGTATGTTTAATTATTTGACTAAAAGGGTCATAAGTTGTAGTTTTTAATACTTTCATGGGGTCTATATGTAATTAATCCACAATTTTAATTAAACTAGTGATGTGAACGTGCGTTGCACATTTTTCATTTAAGTTATTTAAATAAATTTAGCAATTATATTTATGATCAAATTTGGATATTAAAAATATCTAGTTTGATTAAATAAATATAATAAAATTTTTGGTGAACCATTTTGATTTTAAAAAAGTATATGAGATATCTCTTTCAAATTATGTACAATAAGTAGAATTTCGAAGTAGTGAAACACCTAAATAAATAAACAGTAAAATGTTTCATAAAATAAAATATTTAAAATGTATAATATAAATTTACCCAAATAGTTCTAACTTTTAATCGTAAGTAATAATTTATAACTTTCAAATATATTTAATAAATAAAATGATTTATCATATATTCAGCTGAATGAGCATTCTTTTTCATTGAATGAAAAATTGATTCAATGAGATCTTGTATCAAGTCTTCTTCATTCTCATACTTACTAATCATCTCTTTTGGAACCTCAATATTGCCTTCAACATCAGTTGGTTCATCACCATTTCTAATTCTAAGTAAGAACTCACCAAAATTGAGATCCTTCGCAGCTCTCATATTTTTTGAAAAAGTTAATTTTTTCATTTCAGGCCACAAATATGATTTCACCAAACTTGCAAAAATAGTTTGGGAGATCGTTCCCCTTTAGACAATAGGTAGTACTTGTCTAAAGTCTCCCCCGAATATCATTACTTTTCCACCGAAATACTTTTCGTTTCCCATTATATCTTGAAGTAATCTATCAGCATTCTCTATAGCCCATTGATGTGCTATTGACGCCTCATCCCATATTAGTAGTCATACTTTACTTAATAGCTCTGCAGCGCCAGATTGCTTAGAAATATCACACTAACTTAAATCATTTGCATCTATTGGTATTTTAAAACGTGAACGTGTTGTTCTCCCACGTGGCATTATAGCAACAACTACTCCAGATGTTGTAGTTGCGATTGCTATTTGATTTCTAGATCTGAGATGAACTAATCAATGATAAAATAATGTCTTTCCAGTTCCACCTGGTCCGTCAATAAAAAAAATTCATTCATTTCCTTTATCTATACAATCTAAGATCTTCGAAAAAGCATTATGTTGGTCTGGATTCAACTTCGTTTCTGTCTCGCAATCATCAAGAGGTACTTCTATTGAAATCTAATCTTGTATTTCTCATGGAAAATCATCCCATATATCATCGATATCAATTGGAATGTTGGGAAGGTCATAGAACAATATGCTTTTTCCCATACTCTCCAAAAAAAATTCAAACTATTTAAAGTTTTAGCAATTTGTATTTCTATTGAGCTTTCAATTTCTCTTCTGAAATCCTCTAACATTCGTTCAAAATATGAGTCCCAAAGAAGTCTCACATCTATTGGTTTGCAATAGACCAATATGATTACAAATAACCTTCAAAGTTCTTTAGGCATTTGAAAAGTGATAGCTTCATTCAACCATTCAATAAT
>JBBMKE010415121.1:0-11305 GCA_037834125.1 Lippia alba | reverse complement strand
AATTTTAGGGAAGAAAACTAACTTCCACACGTTGGGTACGACGTCCCTTCCTCGGAGCCATTTCCATTTTCAAATGTAAGAAAACTAACTGCTTCAATAACGTGCGTCGTGGAGCAGTGGGTAAGAATTTGCCCTTGATTTTAGGGTGTCAAGAGGTGGACTCTGAAACTGCTTCTTCTCGACTGAAGGCGGTTGTGTGTCGTCGCATAAAGCTATCATCACCGGGGTCTGAGATGATCGAGAATCGCGCGTCTTTGCACTGAAGAGGGAAGGTGAAACAACAGTGGTTTGTGTGGAAAAATTTCAATTTCACCGAGGATATTTATGTAATTTCACGCATTTTAGGGGGTTTCAAAAAAAGATGAGGTGAATTGATGTAAAATACTGTTATGAATTGGGGGGTTTTGAAAAAGTTCATTGTCTTACTAGGGACCATTTATTAATTTGCCGTTTTTTAAAACACACGACCCCCTAAATGGTTTAAGAATTAAGAGTTTTGAACCAAAGTCATTATCCTTAAATATATGTATATATATTAATTATTTTAACTAATTTCTATTAGCATGAGGTATTCCTCATTCCAATGAGATGTAAAGAGAATTTGAAATTTTAAAATTATCAAGTATAATATGAATTATAATAAAAGGATTTTAAAAAGAAACACCAAACGAAATATTACTACTTGCAGACTCGACCAGTAGCCCTCTCCTTTCGTTCCTAATTTGAATTAATATAAATTTTATTCTGGTATTTTGAGTCAAATTTATGGTGGGTTTTAATCTCTCCTAACTCCTAGGTATGGAGTCATTTAAAATTCGTATTGCATTTTTCTTCTTTTAAAGGGATTTAAAAACCATATTTCCCCAACGTCATTTATATATTTCTTCTAATACTTATATTGGACGTAAATAGTAACCGTTTCAATTTTTTAATGTGCTAATTTTTTCCTTTTTATTTATTGATTCTATTACTCTAACAATATTTTTTTATCTTATTTTCTCTTTCACCTTATTCAAATTCTTTTTCTTTTTAATAATTATATTAAAAATAAATATAAAATATATTAATATAAAAATTAATTTTAATATAAATAAAAAATTAAAATTTTAAATCTGCACAACGAGTAGCCAAAATTACTTTGAAGACCAATCCCCCAAACGGGGAATTTATTCCTCATAATCAACCAAATCCAGCACAAAATAAGGAATGTCAGAAGAACCAACGCAGGCCGAAGTCGCATTATGAGCAAGCTTGTGGGCAATCATATTTGCACCACGACGAGTTAAAGAAAAATGAACATTAGGAATATTGGAAAGAATAGCTCTTGCCTCCGTGAGAATATTTCCTAGCGGAGACATTTCCTTTTCATTAGACTGTAGAGCTTTCATAAGAGTGCTACAATCTCCTTCGACTACAACTGAACTCCAACCAAAGTCCCGAGTAAGCCTCGCCGCTGAGAGTTCTGCATACGATTCCGAGACGAAGGGGCTAATAATGTGAGACCTCCGATCAGTCTCCCAACAAACGCAATTACCATTCGAGTCACGTGTCACCACTGCCATCCCAATAGCGTTATCGTCCTTGAACACGATACCATCGAAATTAACTTTAATCCACCCCTCCCTCGGTTTACTCCAACGACTTCTATTATCCGCACTGCCCAAATCCACCGCCAACCTAGACGAGTCTGTAGCGATGCCAAAATATGGACCCATCTCCCTAAACGCCTCACCTAGGTCCCATTGTTTACCTTCCATCAGCAGCTTGTTTCTGCTATTCTATATTCCCCAACACACCACTACCACTCTACTCATCATCTCCTTATCCAACTTTGTGAGACAGTAATCTAACCCATCCATGAAGTTCCTTGCCAGCCTGCCCGTTACATCTCCGGGGATTTGAGCAATTGCCCATACTTGCCGAGCATAATGGCAGAGAAACAACACGTACGGTAGCGTCTCCAAACCACCCCCACTCCACCTGCAACTACCCTCCACTTCACACCCATGCCTCCTCAATCTCTCCTCCGTCGGTATAATATCATAGCAACACCACCACATAAAATTCCTAATTTTTGGAACCACCTCCATCTTCCACAGCTTATTCCAAACACTATGATTATCAAATCTCGCTGAGGAGCCCACGTCATTCCCCACTCTCTTCATACCCAAGTGATATGCACTTCGCACCGTGAATGACCCATTCTTGGTGTAGTGCCATGTTAATGTATCCACCGAATGCATTATGCTAATAGGAATTCCCAAGATGAGATGTGCATCTCTCTCGTTGAATGACTCCAAGACTAATTCCTCATTCCATCTTCCTGTGCTCGGGATTATCAATTTCGAGACCCATTCCGGCTTTCTCACCGCACCTTGTTTGATCTTGGGGCGAAAATCTGGTCCCTCAGGAAGCCACCTATCATGCCACACATTCACTCTTGTCCCATCCCCAATGCGCCACCTCATCCCGGCTGATAAAAGAAACCGCGCCTTAAAGAGGCTTCTCCACTTATAAGATGGGTTTCGTCCCAACGGAGCCTCCCAAATGTTAGAGTTCGGAAAATATTTAGTTTTCAGAATCCTGCTAAGAAGAGATTCAGGATTACGGATAATTCTCCACATTTGTTTCGCTAACATAGCCAAATTGAACACTTTCAACTCCCTGAAACCGATACCACTTTCATCTTTTTTCTTACATAACTTCTTCCATGCCACCCAATGGATTTTCCTACTCCCTCCACTATTCCACCAAAAGTTAGAGAATACTGATTCCAACTGCGATATGAGGTTATCCGGAAGCAAGAAGCACCCCATAGTATATGTAGGGATTGATTGCAACACCGCTTTAATAAAAATCTCTTTACCGGCTTTGGAGAGGAATTTTTCCAAATACCCCTCTGCTCTTTTCCTAACACGATCCACCAAAGACTTGAAAACTTCTTTTTTCGACCGTCCCACCACCGATGGAAGTCCCAAATAAAGGTCTAGACGTTCCACCCTACGGACCCCAAGCACTCCCGGCAACTCCTCCTGTCTTTCCATTGCAACATTTTTACTAAAAATCATAGAAAATTTTTGTCCATTCACCACTTGACCCGAAACCTTTTCGTAAACATTCAACACCTCCTTAATGCTAGTCATCACCTCCACTGTTGCCTGCCCACAGATCATAGTATTATCAGCAAAAAATACGTGAGAGATTTTAGGGGCACCTCTACATACTGATACTCCTTTGAGCTTCCCCAATCTTTCCTGTTCCTGAAGTCAAGTAGAAAAAAGTTCTGCACAGAAGAGGAAAAGATAAGGGGAGAGGGGATCCCCCTGGCGTAAGCCCCTCTCCGACACCACATGACCAAATTCCGAACCGTCCAACAGGAAAGAAAAAGACACAGAACTAATACAAGACATGATACACTCAATAAAAAGGGTAGAAAAACCTAACCTGACCATCATACGCTCGATGAACCGCCATTCAACGCGATCATACGCCTTACTCATATCGAGTTTAAGATTGAAGACACCTTCTTTACCTGTGCATTTCCTCTTAATATAGTGGTTTATCTCAAAGGCAACATGAATATTATCCGTAATGAGTCTATTGGAAACAAATGCTGACTGGCATGGGGAAATAATATGGTGAAGGTGAGGTTTAATACGGTTAGCCAAAAACTTTAGATGCAATTTTGTACACTATATTGCACAAGCTGATGGGACGAAATTGGGTTATGAGTTCGGCAATAACACAATATGAGTATAATTAATTCATTTATCGAAATGACCTAAATTGAGGAAAGCAAGAGCACAGTTAATAACATTACGCCCAACAATGCTCCAGTAATGTTGGAAAAAATAAGGGGGAAGACCGTCCAGCCTGGGGATTTGAGGGGGTACATACATTTAAGAGCAAAGATTACCTTATTAGACGAAAATGGAGTTGAGAGCTGACTCCTCAAATCCTCGCTCACTCTGGTTTGGACTACTTCTAATACCTCATCAATTTCCGAAGCTACAGCCCCTTGGGACGAGAAAAGAGAACCAAAGTAGTTTTCCACAATTCTTTTAATCCCCTCCTCGGAACTGCACAAGTTACCATTTTCATCCCGTAAGGCCTCTATGTGATTGTTTTTCTCTCTTATCTTCATTTTCTCAAAAAAGAACCTAGCATTCCGATCACCCTCTTTCAACCACTGCTCCTTCACCCTTTGTTTCCAAAACATCTCCTCATCAGCTAGAATATGTTGTGTTTTTCCACGTATGAGCTGTTCCTCCTCCTTGGTAGCTTCCGTAACTGTACCCTGCCGTAGAATCTGTGGCCTCTTCTCCAACTTTTCCAAATCATCATCCTTGTTTCTGCGTTCCTCCTGTCTCCATTGCATAAGACCCAACTGGAACTGTTCAATACTAGCCAACGTACCTTCCACGACGGGTTCACCTTCATTCCCAACCCATGAATCTTTCACAATTTGTTCACAATCCTGTTTCCTGACCCAAATTGCCTCAAACCTGAAAGGCCGTTGTCCTCGGCGTTTAGTTTTCTGTCTACCATCAAGCAACGTCACAACAGGTATATGACCCGAGCAGGAAGCAGTAGCATGAATAACAGCAGCGTTCGGAAACTTACTTTTTCAATTATCCGTCGCCACGGATCGATCCAGCCGTGCTCTGAGAGTGTGTGGAGACTTCCTGTTTTTCAACCAAGTAAACGGGAAACCTGAAAAACCCAAATCTAAAAGTCTAGTATCTCCTAAAGCTTCACTAAAATCCATCATTTGATTCAACGTACGATCATTACCACCTGCCTTCTCCGAGTTATTCAAGATTTCATTGAAATCACCACTAACAATCCATGGAAGGGACGGACAGTAATTCAAACTTCTAAGAAGGTTCCACGTAATCAGCCTTTTCTGTTTGTCCGGTTCTCCATAGAATCCGGTGAATCTCCAATCATCCAACCCCATCTCATTTGCCACTATAACATGAATATGATTAACCGACATGCTTTGTAGTTTAACATCCACGTCCTTACGCCAAAGCAACGCAAGGCTCCTCCTTTCCCTACTGAATCAACATTAACACCATGCATATTTAGCAACACTTTCAAGTTCTCAATTCGCCTCTTCTTGCATCTGGTTTCCGAAAAGAGGATGATCGAGGGGTTGTAGGTCCGGATTAGCGACCTGAGGTTGTGAACTCGCCAGGGACCCCCCGAGCCCTGGCAGTTCCAGCTAATGCAACTCATTGTCCTCGGCAGGGTTGCTTAGCAACCTCTGCCGTGGAGTTTGTGATGTCGGAAAGAACACCCTTTGTGCCCGAAGGCACGATTTTCCCGCTTTGAGGAGGGGCAGCGGAGTTCCCTTTAGTGGCCTGTGGTTTTTGGTTTGTGGGCTTAGTGCGGAATATTCGTTGTTTGGCTCTAGGAGTGGTTATTAAGTCAGGGATATTAAGGGATAACGGGACATTTATCAGCTGGGAATCGAGGTTTCCAACTTGGCAGTTTATTGTTTCGGATGGAAGGGGGCTCAAAAAAGGCAAATTATTGTTCGGGGCAAACGAAGGTGGCTGCTCTGTTAAAGGGCCAGTAAGTTTTTGGCGGATATGAGTAGGGCTGGGTCTGCGTTTGTCAGGATGTTCTGTTTCAAATAATGTTCTGTTTCTGAAGAGAAAAGGGGGAATGGACCTAATATGTTTTTCTAAATTTTTGGTAGAACTTCAGTACTTCACATATTAAGTTGGGCTTAGTACCTAATAATTCTTATTTAAAACAAATTAACCCGGACCATTACTTTTTGACCTTCATTCTGGGCCTTGTTTATGCAAGGGGAAAAAAAAAAATTACTATTCGAACTTTGCCCTACTTTATAATTTATTATTTTGATAAACTTTAATTGCATACTACTATCCAATATTTGTATTTATGACATTCCACAATTTAAATTTATTTAAGTGGTTTTGATTAAAAACATGACATATAACATGTGTACTAGACTAGATATGCACCTCATTTATTTTTTAACCAAAACTACTAAAAAGTGATTCAGGTGACATTATTATAGAAAACTAACTAATATTAAAATATATTCATTTTGAGAATGATTCATTCAAAACTCTATCAAAATGAGTTTATTTGTAATTTTATAAAATGAATTCATTTATAAGTTTATAAATTTGAAATGATAGTTTTTGTAATAGTTTATTTAATGAGTTACGAATCGTAATTATCCGATATATGAGAGCATGTAGATATAAATTTGTGTAGTTGAATTTGTGTTAATTTTTCACATTTTGGAATAGAATGAAGGTAGCCAGATGGCAGAAGGGGGTAGGTCTGTTTGGGCCACGTAAGCATGTGCAGGTGCACTGAATCCTGATACATCTTAGCAAAGGTGTTTGGATATGGGCATGGACGAGACACTGCATCTTTCTTTGCGTGACATGAAATTTTTATTTAAAATTATACAAAATGAAAAAAAATTAGGTTTATTGTATAATATAATAGTACTTGGATACAAATACGATAATGTCGATATAAATACACTATAAAGAAAAAAAACAGTACAAAGTTTTCTTTCATGCCGTATGTAACAATGTCTGATAGTAGAAATATTTGAAAAATATGAGAAGATAATATTTTTAAAAAAAATATTTGTAAAATCAAACTAAATCCAACCCTTGGGACTAATGGAGATTCAAAATCAGTGATAGTATAAAGCATTTGTGGTTAGGAATATGCCCTGTTACTGTTATGTGTTAAAACAAAATGAGAAAAGGAAATATCTTTTTATCAAATTTATAATAGAAAGCCCTAACCTAACCTAAATTCGATTCGATCGAACTTATTCAATTAAAAGAGTAAGTATATTGTATTTCTCATTTAGTTTGTCATCCTCTTTATTTTTTATTTTTTTTATCAATTAGAATACAAATAAAAAAACTCCTTCCCTTATTACATCAATTTGATCGAATCAAGTTTGAATTACAACTACTCCCTAATCTATATCTATACTATAATATATAGGAAGAGTGTAGTTGACTAAAATTAAGTCAATTTTAATTCAATACTTTTTTTTCTTTTTTGAAATTTTTTATTCCTTAGAAATTATTCTATTGGTTGAACATTTATTAATAAGTTTAGTTTAAAAAAAACTAATTACCTAAATTTTCTTAATTAATTAATTAATTGAATAATACCATAATTCTAGAGAATATCTTTAATTACTCAAATCATTTTCAAATTACCTATATATATATTTTTTAAAAATCAATTACCTAAAATTTCACAATTAATTAAATAATACCATAATTTCAAGAAATATATTTAATTACTGAAATCATTTTCAAATTACTTATAATCATATTATTATGTCACAAATTTATTTTCCTTATTTGTTATTTAAAGACTTATAAATATATATCATTCATTTTATTTCTCATTTTCTATACTCATTTCTATGGCCAACAAATCTTCAATATAATCAAATACATCCGTCAAGCATGAATGTCTTTTTATGATTTTTCATTGTGTTTGTTCGATTAATTTTCATTTCGTGTTTGTTTGAGATTTGTTATTTGATCATAAAATTTTATTTTGTTTGGCCTTTTATTTATGATATTTACTTTTTGTTATTTATAATTTTTTATTATTTTTTATTCTTTCATAGTTTTTGTTTTTATATATAAATTATCACATTTACTTTGACTATTTTTCAAGCAAACGAATTTGCCAAGCATGAAGATCTTTTTCTAATTTTGTCAGTTTATTTCTTCGATTAATTTTCATTTCGAGTTTGTTTTGAGATTTTTTATTTAATTATTAAATTTTATTTTATTTTAGCTTTTGACTTATGATATTTATCGTTTTGTTATTCTTCTTTCATGATTTTTGTTATATTCTTTATTATAAATTTCACATTTACTGTGATTAGTTTTCATATTCTTTTATATTTTTATTTCATAATATTATATAATGAATTATTTTTATTGATTAGTATTTTAATTATGATTGTATTGTATTACAAAACAATCACTATTTTCGTGCTTCGCTTAGACTTTTAATTTTTTTTAATTATTTAATCATATATAAAATTGATGGTGTCAAAATCCGGCTATTTGCCGGAAAGCAGATTAGGACCCTCAATCACCCCAAATATTTATTTATATTAGTGAGGCAACTCCGATGCTTTCTTGGGCTAAGATAAGTGAACAACCGTGAGCTCAAAGGCCAAAATAGTGGAATATGGTGGTCGGACCCGTTTTGACACTCCGACGCTCAAGTCAGACAATGGTCTGGGTCGATAATGCAAAGGAAGTTGTGTGCTTAGAAAGTAAAGGAAAGCTTACCCCTGTGAGTGACGGAGGAGTGTTTATATAACAAAGAGAGGGGCCTTGTGCGTACAAGTACACTCCCAAGAAGGTGTGGATCTGGTCTGCTTGGAGAGGGACGACTTGTGACCAGAACAGTGCTTTTACGGCTAAAACACTATTCGTCTATCCCTGCAGACATGTCTACACCGTACTTGTTGCGGCCGTAACCAATGCAACCTGAGGTGAGTGGAATCTGCATTAAATGCGTTTGTACTATATTGCGCGGGTGGATATTGCACCTGAGTCGAGAGCATCTTGATCAGCGGGCACTCTAGGTCGAGATGCACCCTACGCAGCTAGAATAGTAACCTTCTCTTGTCAAGTGTTGGCTCAATGAGAGCTGGGTCGAAGCTGATGGCCGGTTCAGATGGGAGGGCTGACCTGGCTCGGTCTCTACAATGTTGTAAGGACACGTGGAGCCTCTTCAGAGCTCCCAATTTTTCCCTTATCATCCTCCCTCCAAACAAGGTTAAGTGGCACACTTGTGTGGCAGTTGAACTTGAGTAAGCGTCTGACTTACTTGGGAAAGAAAGGAGGCTATACAGGTGCAGTCGTCCGCATCCAGGCTGGGTCACGCCGGAAATGCCGATCCAAAATTATCGTGCCAGGAGCTAGCAACTGCTGGTATCGGCCCATGTGGGTTGAGAATTTTGTGGCAGCGACACGCACGCGTGAGCCTTAAACTTTGTTGGGCGGGAAACATTTGGTTTTTAATGTGCTAAAGCAATGATTGCACTTTTCGAATTTCTAAGTGTTAGGCACGATTTTCTGAGAGACGATTAACTGTTGCCGCCTATGGAGGAATGGGCCGCGTGTCCCCCAACACACCAATTAATTTGGGCACGCATGGGGAGTGTTAACCTCCACACATTTAATTCCCAACTATAAATGGGGAACTTAGACGGTTTTTCCCTTTTCCCTCACTTGCTAGAAAGTAGAAACCCAAGAGCTTTAAGAGACTTTCAAGCAACCAAGACACCTTTCCAGCATTAGAGCAAACAAACACTTCAAGGTACGTCTTTTGCAGTTAGAAATCCCCTAATTCTCTTCTTCTTACCGCTCTCTTAAATATGATGGCCCCTAAAAAATCCACCACCGTACCCACCAAGAGTCAGCCCCAGCACCGGACCGGGTTATGGGATACGAAATCCTATTTAGAGACTTCCATGGAGGTTATCAGTGTGAAGTGTCCGGGAAAGAATAGATGGGAGGATCCTAGCGTGGTAATGTATATTGAGGAAACGACTGAGGAGGCAATGGGACAAGTGGGAGAGGCGTGCCTAAAGGCAGTCACTCAACATAGAGAGTTGGGGTGGATAAGGAAGCGATAGCAGATGCGACCGTAGAGATAGAAAAAATGTCCTTGGGGGAAGAATCTTCGGACTGTGATGGCACTGCATTCACTTCTGAGGTCAAAACGAAGAAGGGAAAAAGAAGTGAATCCCAAAAATGTCTCAGATACCTTTATGAATTCCAACCCCAGGTGACGGAGTCGGAGAGACAATTAGCGAGAAAGACGTTGACAGGGTGTAAGAAACTGCCCATGGACTGCGACGTTATAATCCCTAAGTGGGAGGATCACATGGTTGCCTCTCCAGAGGGATGTATTGTCATTTAACTCCAAGCCATAGAGTATGGATTTCAACTTCCCCTTCCGCCCTTACAAGTTGTGTTGTATAATCACCTAGAGATCAGTCTGATCCAACTACTTCATAATGGTCAGGCCTTGATGACGATTTTCAGGTTCTTGATGAAGATATTGGGGCAGGTGGAATGCGTGGAGCATTTTGCGGAGTTATTTTTTGCTTCGATCGATGCGGCGGCTTTCCCAAATAGGAAGGGGTTTGTGAAGCTCCAATCTCGTTATGGGAACAAGATCTTGGGCACTGCTAAGACCTCGCACGACAAAGACTAGAAGCAGAAATACGTGTTTGTTCGATTTCGTAATGGTTGGGAGGGCCTGAACCACACAGCGTGGAATGATGTAGAGGTGGGTTCATTTGGATCGAAAGGCTGTGCACTGGGCCAACACTTTATTAGCTGCCTTAAGAGATGTGCACCCCTTAGACACTGGTAAATTCACTAGTTAGCATTTATCGGTGAATCTTGGGGTGGCTCTAGTGTAGTGAGGCATATGTATTACTCTTTCGGTAACTACTTCGATAACTTCCTTAGGCCATCATGTTCCCACTTTTCTCTTATATTTACTTTTTTTTACCCTGCTTGGCGGGGTCGAGACACCCTCACATTGCATCATTCTGATATCATCTCTTATCTTGGTATTTCATAGGATCCATCATGGTTCCCGCACGAGGGAAGGCTGCCGACCGTAAACTTAAGTAGCAGTTGATGGAGGAAGCCAAGAAAATCCAAAAGGGAGAGAAAGAGGGCCCTATCCCTCCGACCGAAGAGATTGCCCGAGCAGAGGGGCTGTTCGAGGAACAGACCAAGGTGAAGATAGAATTGTGGAGAAGGCTGTAGGTTTAAGATTAATCGACCCACATAAGCCGACCAAGGGCGGCCAGCGGGAAACGACCCCCTTAGTAATAAAGGAGAAGGTAATCAAGCTCCCAAAGGGGAAATGGCAAATATCTACGATCGCGGGGATGCCCGACTTTGACCTAGAGACCGTTTCTTAGCCGTTCCCTACAGAGGTCCCAAGGGGTACCATGACACAAAAGAGGAAGGGGACTGGGACCGAGGCCCCATCATAGACAACGAGCCAAGTCCCTCGAGTGCTAAAATGACCCAGGGGATGGAAACCCCCCCCCCAAAAAAAAAATTTCCAAGCCTGCAGCTCTCCAGGATTTAAAATGTTGTGAGGTGATTACGAGTGCATTGCCAACATCCCGGGCTTTGACGGTCCCAAGTACCCATTTAATGTTTCAGACCTCAAAGAGAATAGTCGGAGCGGAGCATAGCGACTGGGAAAATCGATCAAG
>JBBMKE010415101.1:0-11306 GCA_037834125.1 Lippia alba | reverse complement strand
TATGCTAAATCATCTTTTTCATAGCAAACTATAATTTCCTGAGTTTGTGCAATCTTTACCTTAACTCGAAGGTTTTTTGGATCATTCGCCCCTCCATTTTCCTGATTAATACCACCAGCCGGCCCCGAACTTCTAGCTGCATAACAAAAAAGGGGTATTTTCAACATACAAGCATAAGATCATCAAATATGTCCAAGAATTTCAAGCTCAACACCAAACAAACCCATATCCATCCAAGGCGATGCCCTACTCAAACATCAACTCTATTTTTACATTGTTTACTAAATCACCATATCAAGAGAAACCACAATCAATATAACAGCACAGAATTTGGGGGTTTTGGGGATCAACGATTATAAAAAAGATGAATTGTAAAGCTAAAATGTTGAAATTCACCTGGTACTGACGAAGAGCAACCCATCGAACGCGAATTATTCCAAATAGAACTGTATCTATTGAACCGATATACAAATATCAGTATATATTTGGCCCCAATTACAAATTTTCCCACTTAGGGTTTATCGTAAAGAAAGAACTGAGATCAAAAGAGGAATACGTGTCGTCGATGCAATGTGTGAGAGAGAGAAAATGAAGTTGGAAATGTTTGGAAAATATCCGAAAAGCCCCCAAATTCTTTGTTATTCAACTTTGGTCAAATTATGAAATAATTAGAATTATAAAATATATATTAATATCAAATTTTAATTTTAATACATTTAAAAAATTATTATTATTTCTTTACTAATCTAGATAAAAAAATTATATTGATATAAAGTTTTGTTAAAAATATTAAAAAATTATAGAATTATTATTTTTATTTTATTTGTTCTTTTCCACAACATGCCACACAAACGGCCTAATTAAGAAAACCCAACACTAGAACGGTCGAAACCCGTCAAAGGCACATCCCACACTATTCAATCCATCGGAATCTAGAACCCCATCTTCACAAGTTTATCCGTATTCTTGCTAACTTATCTAAATATATAACGAATATTCGTCTCACAAAATGTAAAATAACTAACGACTATCCATGATCACATTCCTTATGAGATGATCTTTAGTATCATCTCTTATAATTTCAGTGAAACACGGTGTCCGAGTCAATCTCAATCTCCACTTTAGAAAATCGTCTTTCTCAAACCAACTCAAAATTCTTCCGTTGGTCTATGAGCTCGACCACATCGATCAAAGTACGACCAAGTTTTAAAGTATACTTAGCATACATTAATAATATAATACTAGCAACTCTGCACACACATTAAAATAAAATTTTTATATTATTATTTAATTTATAATGATTTTGATATAATTATAATTTTATAATGAATAAATTTAATAATATCAAATTGAAAAAAAAAATTAAAAATAAATAAAGGATATAAATACAAAAGAAAAGAATTTGAAAGTCAAACAAAACGGTACACAAAAGTTTAAACAAAAAACTGTTAAAGTATGTGGTTAGAATTTATGTTAAAAATATATTTTAAAAAAAAGAAAAAGAATAGTCTATGACACCAAATGGTTCTCTCGCTTAACATATAGTATAGATTAAATCAAGACTTTGTCGGATTATTTTCTCAATTGAAATGAAAATTAAATAAGGAGAACTAGTAATATATTATTACCCTATGGAAGCGTTTGGTACCCTTGTAGAGGTAATTTCATTTAATATAGTTCGGGCTTATTAGGTAAAATTAGGTGAGTATAGGGAGAATTAATTTTATGTTTGGTATTGAATATAAGAGTTAGTGTTGTTTAATATTTTGTTTGGTATTTAAACACAAAAGCAGTATTAATCATTGAATTTTCTAAATTGCCCTTCATACTTTGAGGAATTTCCCAAATCACCTATTTAAATTGAAGAGCATTTTTCTGCAATTGGGGCTTTGTCTAAATCGCCCATGCATTATCAAGATCAGCAGTTATGAACTCCAAAACCATGGCAGCTCTCTCTTTCACGGGCATTGAACCGCATTCAATTGTCCTCAGTAAAGGCCCCAAAGCCCCTTGCTCAAATACACATTTCCGCGGCGTATCTCCGACGGCTACGAGCAACGAGACGGTGAGAACCGCGAGCTTTCTAATGGCGTCATTTTCAGATCGAGCAACGAAATCAAATAACTGAAATTCCCTTCCCTCGCGACGACATCAGCCGACTTATCATCCTCCGACAGAAGCTGAATCAACGAGTCCAACGCCTTCCACTTGAACTCCACCCCTCCGATCTGCAACCTCGTAAAAAGGTCCTTAACGAAGAACGCAATCTCCTCCTTCGACGCCGCTGCCTCGGGGCGAGCGAGAACAATGGCGATGGACTGGTGGAGGATGCCGGACCTCAGCAGAAGCTCGAGATCGTTAATCTGCTTCGAAAGCCACCCTACCGCCATATCTAAGTCAGACTGCATCAGAAGCTTCCCGCGCCCAATCGACGCCGAATCGCAGCCAGGAGAGGCTCAATTAGAGGATTCTCCCACCAGTACGGCGAGTCGGAGATTTTCGAGTGGAGACTCTCCACGGCGGCGAGCTTCGAACGGTGGATTTGCCACCTGGAAACGAATGAAGTAATGGAATTTGTCGCCGGAAGAAGCTGCGCCAGGAGTTGGGAAATAGTTTCGAGGTTTTCGGTGGGGGACGGCGGCGGAAGCGGTGGCGGGACGGTGACTGAATTCATTTTTGTGGCTCTCTGTTTTGGGGCACTGCTTTTGACGAGGGGCAATCGCTGGAAAAATTACACTCAACAGTAGCCATACTTTTCTATCAGAGTTAATACTAAGGAAATGATAGGTATTAGGTGTAGGAGGTAATACATCAAATAGTGCGGGCTCATGCGGGCTTATGTATTAACTCAGCTTGGCCCAAATCTCTCATACATAATACCAAACACTATATTAACCCTCCTACCTAATTTCTATATCAGATAATACACATACCAAACGCTTCCTAATGATACTCTGCTTATTTCATCTGTAATGAAATGTGTTTGAAAAGGTCTGGGAAAATGCACAAACAATCTGTAATGAACAAGGCTTGAAAATGTTTGAAGAAAATTATACTGTATTACAGAAACCTCCACTACATGTTTCTTTAAATTATACAAACATCCCCTCCATGTTTCACTAAGTTATGCCAAATGTTTCTACATACTACAGAAACCTCGCATACATGTTTCTTCATTTTACAGAGACATCCCCTGAACCTTTGACTAAATTACACTAATTACATCAAACTCCTCTAATATGTTCCTCTAAAATAGAACATGAAAAAAAAAATCAACAATCAAGTGAGAGAATATACAACAACATGAACATTCATTGAATCCTTTAATCTCTTCAAGTAAATAGTACAGCAACATGGAAAGTTGGGAACATGATCCAATCATGCTACATGCTCGTTCCACAGCTTAATTACACAGAATAAAATAGCCTAATCACACCTTAACAACAATACAAGCCACATCGCTAAACATATGAACATGCCTTTTCAGCGCCATCAGTCAAGGTTTTTCTTCGAAAGGGGAGTAGCAAAGAACAATAAACAGAACAATAACCACTTAAACAATAAACAGAAGTGGGAGAACAATAAACAGAGCGTTAAGACCCATGACACAATTAACCACTTAATTGCCTTATTCTGCCGAGTTTTCATAGCTAGCAACTGGTCCTCCAAAGCCCTGATGTTTGGCAGAAGACCTGGAATAGTTACTTTTGCTCTCGCACTGTCGCACAAATGGGTGGGTCGGGTCGACCCATGCAGAAAAAAAGGGACATTCACCTCTCTTTAATTCAGCGAGGACGAAAATTGGTTAGCTAATTCAATGGTTTCTGCACAAAAGAGAGAGAAAAAATCACCCAAACACAAAAACCCGTTAAAACGAACATGTGCTAAATCTTCGACCTGGGTTTCAATGGCCCACGAAGTGCGCGTAACAATTTGTCGTCTGCAATAGCAATTCTCGTCGCCCTGGATTTCAGACATTTTCACTTGATGGAGTTCATATTCTGAACAATATGCAAGAGCCCTAATTTTTGGTCTTAGCATCTAGGCTTAACAATGTATTTAGGGGGGAAAATCTCCCTCCAATTTCAGCACCAATTAACGAGGCCACAGACAGGTAGCGGTTGATGTGTTAAAATTGATATAATTTTTCAATTTTTTTTTAATATTTCTGACGTGGCACAAAATGGTTAGGTGTAATCCCACGTGTCAAAATAAAGGACATGTGGCTGCAAATGTGTCTTTCCGGCAATGATAGGGCATTGTCCTCAAATTTCATGTTTTCCAAAATTAAAGGTTTAGATTCGCCAAATCACAAAATCATGTCTAAACATTTTAAGTTGGAATAATCAAGCGAATGAATTAAACAGTTTTCCCTAAATTTAAATAAGAGGCAGATCAAGAAATTTTTCCTAAATTATAAATTGGAAAAGTGGAATTGGAATCCAAGAGGACTTAGCCTTCATATTCGGATATTTATATCGATGGATAACAAAAAAATCTATCTCCAATTACAATTTTAAACAACAAAGTGAGAAATATGAAAAGTCCATGTTTATCACGAATATCGTCCATGTTATCACGATTTTAGCAGATTCAAGGTTGAAAAGATGATCGCGAAGCTGAAGCTGAATTCAAAGAGTGCGTCAAAAAGAAAAAGAGATTCAATTTTTCTAACGAAACAAAAGATGAAATGAATTGAACTCCAATTCTACTATGTATGTTTGTAGGAATAGTGGGACTCTGCCCCAGTCCTCAAACCCTAATTCCCAAAATTGAATTACAGAAGCAAGTGCTGTTAGCGGGTCTTCAAGCCGGCCTACAAAATTCAGACCCAACTCCAATAACCCAATCTAATAAAAATATATTTTTTATAGGGTACAATTATAAATTTAACAGGGTTAATTACGAGATATTTAAATTACAGAGTACCATGAAATTTGAGAAATTACGAATTCTTTCCTAACCTTTACACTCTCTCACAAATTTCACCATCGTTAATCACACAGTTTAAACTATATTTACATTCCAAAAATACCCTTATGGGGTATATTGTAATTTACTAAGAGTTTAATGGTATAGTTGTAATATTAGTTAATTTTAGTTTTTTTGTATTTAAAAAATTGTTATTTAACTTAAATTTATCATTTTTATTTTTATAAAGTATGATAGAAAATTATAAATTCCCTATTATATTTATATCTTAGTTTTAAATATATTTTGTACAAGTTTATTTAAAGTTAATTCAAAATAATTTATTTGCAGTTATAACAATCTTTTCGTCAAAATAAAAGTTCATATAAAAAAACCACACAAGAAGTATCAATTAGTGCATTACTAAATTTTTCCCTCAAAATTGAAAATCATAACAAACACACCAGGCCAACATCAATAAATGCATTACTAAATTCATATAAACATCTGTTAGAGTCATTTAAACAATTATTTCAAACGTTAAACATGTATGAACAATATCTATAGTAAAATATTAGGCATTCATAAATTTTATGTCATAAAAATATTAAAATATCATTAAGTAGTATTCATTGGGGAAAAAAATGTTAGGTAGACACAAAACTCAAGTATTTTGATCAAACTGCCAAAAAATTTCAGCTCTTGCATACACTATTACCATTGGGCTCTTTATTAGGTATACCCCCCTAAGTTTCAATGTACTAGAGACAAAATAGTAAATTTCTCATATTCCATTAAATTTAACGGAGGAGATAACGACGGGTCAGGGGAAATTCGTAATTTTTCAAATGTTAGGAGGTAATCTATAACTTTGCCAAATTTTAGGGGGCTATTTGTAACTATTCCTTTTAAATATTCTTCTAATTGCAAACATCTCGTTAATATTGTACTCTTTTGCTTAAAACTCCAACAACTATAATAATAAGGCAAGTGTTGTTGCTAGAATTGGCAACGTGACCACGTGGTTCATTTCTTTGTTAACTTGTCGGAATGACACGATAAACATATCGGACTAAAACATAACAACAATAAAAGATTATCATCCTCCTCGTCTCGTTCTTTATCTCCCTCTTCTTTTTCTTCGTCATCATCATCTCTTCTTCTTCTTCACCCTTCTCGTTTTCGTCCCCTTCTTCATCATCTTGCCCGTCCTTTTCATTTTCTTCTTCATCATCTTCATCATTGTTTTCTTCTTCTAATGCATCTCCCCGCAGTAGTCGGATATTCCGACTTACAAGTCTCTCACAATCTTGCAAATTGATAAACTCACTCTTATTAAATAAAAATTGATGGTACTACAGCATAACAATTTTGCCAAAATGTGGCCATATTCGTCATTTCCCCAGGGGAGGGACGGAATTGTTTGTGTGATTGAATCTAAATTGCAATATAGTATAATACCTCAGTGAATCCATGGTCAATAACTCAATATCATCCTTTCTTAATGTTTGGCATCTCCATTTTGTCTAGACGAACGTGTCCTTTCTGCTCCTTCTCGAGCACATCTTCCAGGAAACTCCAATCTTGTTGAGTATCCGAACCCTAGCTAGCAAGCCAATCGGCCAATCCATTACCTCACCGGTAAATGTTAGATATCTCAAGTTCTAATCTTGTCATGTAAAACTTGTATCTTCAAACTAGCTTAAGCACCTCTGGATCATCTACTTTCCCTCGTTTCAAGATTGTAACTACTTGCGAGTCTATCTCTGTCCAGAGTCTTTGACAACCCAACTGGCCCAGCTGCTATTGTGACTTCGTGCACTACTGCTCTGAGGTTTACCGGTGTGTTTGAACCTTGTCCAATGCCACGTTGAAAGTCGAGACCATGTCCCCTTGATGGTCACGAGTTGCTCATCCATCAGGTATGAAGCGAGTATTTAAATTGAAAATGGAGCAAAGTATAAATAGACCTAAGATAATAACAAGTTCACAATTAAAATTATTTAAAATTGCTTTAAGTTTTCAATTAGCAAAATTTATCCCTTGGTTATAAGATTACAAGTGCATCTTGCTAACAGGCAACAAGTTCGATTTTGTAGGTATCAATCGATTTCAGTCATATTGGCTAATGATAGAAATTCGAGAATAATTGTTAATTGAGTTTTTCAGAATATATAATGAAGAACGAAAGTCAAATAAATATTTATACAGTGAGATTTTAAAATACTACTGATGGTTTTCACATGGAATAGTTGGATTAATGAGAATAACTATCCAAAAGGTGATTGAGCGTGTATATGCAGAATTGCCAAATGAAGGGAAAATATTTTATTTTATGTCCTCTATTGAACCATGTTAGGGGTCCAAAATCATTTCATTATTTGACTTTTAAACAAATAACCGAAGAAATTCAATAGGACAATAGCACTAGGGACTACTTTATTCAAGCTCAAAATTTCAGAATGTAATCAGCATTTCGAAGGTTGTTTCTCACAATTAGAACAAGTGCATTACAGTGAGATTTGTTATACCGCACCTAAGTGGAATTAGAACATTATGGGATGAAACTTATATATGATTGAGGACTATTCATCGTCAAGTAGCACAAATCAATTTTATGTTTTGAACGGATTTCTTCATGATAATGATATAAATGGTATTCACTATTCTCACATAACATGAGAGAAATATAAATGAGTTTTACTTGCCTCAATATATCAAATAAAAAAATAGACTTTTGAAATGCCATATTTCATCATTAAATATAGATATTGCGACGCTGGACAAAAGCGTCATGTAGGTGCTCGTGACAATATTTTATCGTGATGCTTCATTAGATAACAATATGATAGTTATTATGATGCTTTAATTCATCACAACAAATATGATATTGTGATGCTTTATAGTGTTACATACAAATATGGTAGTTGTTATGATGTTTTAAGTTATCAGCACAAAAATTATATTGCGATGCTTTATAGTGTCAATTGTATTAGGTTTTCATTATAACATAGTAACTATAATGTATTGCCTACATCAAAACCACACCTCTTATATAGGGGTGGGCGTTGGGATTGGGAATTTCGGGACCCGTCTCCTCCCGATCGGGAATTTTCTGTTCGGGACGGGAAAATCGGGAAAAAAAAACTTCAGATCCCGATAAAAAAGTTCGGGATTGGAATCGTGAATTATTTTTAAAAGTTTCAGAAGTAGGGTCATAAAAATTTAAGATTAAAAAATACCCGTATCAAAATTTAGTACCCTCATATAGTATACTATGTGTCCAATTAAATCCTAAAAGATGTATAATAAAATGTATTATTATAAATTATTATATTAAATATTTGTAATTTTTTAGCAAAGATAAGATTTACCCATTTATGAATTTAAATAGAAGGTAGACGTAATTTTTCCTAAATTATAAATTGGAAAAAAATGAAATTGGAATCCAAGTGGACTTAGCATTCATATTTCACAGTCAACATCCAAAAACTCGCTAAACCTCAAACTCTACTTTGTCACATGTATACGAAGCAGTTTTCAGCTCTTTCGTACCTTAATCAACAAATTGTTGAAACCCATTAATTTTCTTTCTCAAATTACACATTTTGATCCCTTTTCGAATCCAGGATCTCCGAAAACGCGGACCCTTGAACTCTTTTTGCAGGAAAAACAAGTGGTTTCGATTAATTCAAGATTGTTTTTGTTGTTTGATTTGCTCGAAGATGAGGGCGAAGGTTGTGGTGTTTCCACTCAGAGGAAGGAATTGGTGTTTCAGTCAATCGATTGACCCTTCAACCGTCGCCGCTCAATCTTCCAACGTTCCTTCGACGGTGAAAGAGCTCTGCAAGAAATTGTTTTCTTCTTCTGATTACAGCGGCAAGAATTCCAAGGAGGACTCGAAAGTTGAGCTTGCGATTGATTTCGTGGCGAATAAGGTCCCTATTTTGATGTGAAACTGCTGTAATTTAGTTGTTGTTGTGTTATTGATACGGGAATACAGAAATTTGCTTGAAGGGTTCTGTTTGTGTTTGCTTGAATGATTTGCATATGAGAAAATACAAATTTTTGGTGATATTTCGAGTTATGATTTAAAGATTGTGTTCTTACAAATGGGTTATGGTTGTTCTTATATTTCTGCTAAGATATGCAATTTATCTTGATTATTTGCTGAGCAATGTGTATAGGCATTGTGAGATGTTTAGTGTTAGATTGAGTTGATTTTCGTAGATGCGGGCAATGCATAGCTAGTTTTTACTTTTTAAAAATGATTGGAGATTAATTGCTCTCATGGTGTTGTTTTTTGTATGTATATTTGTTTAATTGTTAGCATGGAATGTGTGTAGATGAATGGAGCATGGACTAAACTCGAGGAGGCGCCGAAAGGGAGTTTGAAGAATAAGATTCATGGGTACGTTTACATAAAACATGATCTTCTATATTGTTCTTGTGAGAATTATCATATTACAACTTGAATGTTAATCATGGTTCTTGTATGTAGATTGGGATTGAAGCTGTTGTCACGAGTTAAACCATCGGAAATCTTCTTCAAATCGATTCCTAAGGAGATTAATAGGGTGGATATTGTATACCCACCAAGGTAAGTTATAGTGGGCACCATACAATTTTCAAGAATTTCAATTCAATAAGCACAAAAAGTATATTGGCACAAAAAAATGAGTATGCTTGAAGAGTCAAATGATATTTGTAGCTACACGGTTTATTTTAATATCGAATGGGGTAATGACACCGACAAAGCCTGAGGTTTAGTCTAATCACACAAAATTTTCCCCTGATCTTTGAGAAATCGGAATAACTTTACTGAACACACCCTATGGTTTGGCGAATGTGTTATTATACTTACGAATTTAAAGCCTAAGCCATGTAGTTGATTAGTAATTGCCCAGGAAAAAATGGGGTATTCATAAAAGTTTGATTTGATGTAATCAATTCATCCATCCAAACGTAATGTAAATTCTTATACAAAGGTTTTGCAATTTCCAAACCTAGGGGATGTCTGTTTAATTAGCTAAAAAGCTCAGGTATGTTGGTGTAATTATCCCATATCAAAAATAATATGCTTGAATATTAAAATAATATGCACTAGGTACATGTCTTATTTCAATATCTACTTTCCCTTCAAAATGTTGCAGCTTGAATCCACGACTGGTCCGCCGAAGGCTTCGACATATAGCATTCAGGTAAGTTTATCAATATCTTCTGTTTTATTTCCTGCAATTCTCTGCAAATATTTCTTGTTTTTATGTATGTTGATATATGCAAAGAATCAACAAAACTTGATACCCTGTTTGGTTTATAGGGGCTCAGTTATTCACAAGAAATTCTTCTATGGTTCCGTTGTTTTGCTGCCTCTTTCATCGGTTTTCATGGTATTCATATTTTCCATTCTTCCTATCTTATTCCAGAACTGTATAATTTCTTTAAGTCCTTTATTCAATTACGTGAAACGTTTGCATTCTTTCTTGTACAGGTTCTTCCTTTACCTAACATCCCGTTCTTTTGGATCTTATTCCGCACTTACTCTCACTGGAGAGCCCAACAGGTCACATAATTTCTAAATATTATTTATTATTCGAATGAAGGAATACTAAAGTGGCTTCTTGTTTGTTTCAACTAACGATGGTCGTTAGCTATATCAAGTATTTAATACCTTTCAAGCAGCTTTAGATGAGATGATCATTCAACATAGCTTTAGAGTCGGGCCATATAAACAATTAGAAGAATCGAGCATTCAATATGATATCACAGGGGCCATATAAACATTTAGAAGAATCGATCATTCAATACAGCATGTTGTTTTCAAGAAGTCTTGAAAGTGTTTCCTTCTTATATTCAGGGTAGTGAGAAGCTCCTTGAATTAGTGAGTGATGCCTCATGTCGTCCAAATCAATCAGTCGAGACAACCAAAGGCGAAGGAGAGGATTCGACTCAGAATTCCGATAAAGTCGGTCATAACTCTACTTCGCCTCCATTGGTAAGGATATTCAGCCTTTCGGAACAAGAATCTTTACAAATGAATTCACTCACCTCAATATCAGTTATGTTTTGTTCAACCCCAATCTGAATTCTTTTGCTCTTCTCATTGCAGGCATTCGAAGCCTCAGAAGAGCTTCAGAAGCTTCTGCAGTACAAGAACGACAACGGTCTAAGCGACTGCACGATCTCGAAGATCTGCGATAAATTCTACTTAAAGACTGGAGATGTTATCAAGTACAAGCATTCAATTTAGTCACAAACATGATGCTCTAGCCTCACTTTGCCTTTCCAGTTTAGAAATTCAATTATTTTTTGCAGATTTTTTTTGCTGGGCAATTTATTTCGATCGTGGTTAGAATAGAACATAATTTTTTTGTATATTGTCCAAGGGAATGACA
>JBBMKE010415092.1:0-11306 GCA_037834125.1 Lippia alba | reverse complement strand
TTTACAAGGCTTAGTTATTAGATGGTAGAATTGTTGCAGTAAAGAAGATCCACGCATCAGATGATGAAACAATAGAAATCTCAAAGGCTTTACTAATGAAATTCAAGCATTGGCAGAAATACGACACCGTAATATTGTGAAGCTATACGGATTCTATTCCCACCCGCGCTACTCGTTTCTGGTTTACCAGTTCTTCGAAGGGGGGAGTTTGTCGAGTGTACTGGGAAATGATGAGAAAGCTGTGGAATTTGATTGGTTTAAAAGAGTGAATGTTGTGAAGGGAGTTGCTGGTGCATTGGCTTATATGCATCATGCTGTTGTACCTCCTATTGTTCATCGGGATATATCAGGCAAGAATGTGCTTCTAGATTGTGACTATGAAGCTCATGTTTCCGACTTTGGAACTTCAAGATTCTTGAAACCTGATTCGTCGAATTGGACTTCATTCGCGGGGACGTTTGGGTATGCAGCTCCAGGTATACTCAAATCCTCAATACTTTTGGTCTAATTGCACAATTTTCTCCTGACGTTTCAAAATGACAAAAACCTCCCCTGTTGAATAATTTACATTGCGCTAGATTCTTAAATTTTGACCAATTCATCTTTAATTGTTTATGAATACTCATTTTTCTCACTGTTCAATTTAAAATTTTTAACTATAATAACATGCATTGCCCCAGGCTAAGGTTCATTAGGGGAGGTTGGGTAATTTCACAAACCTCAGGGGAGGCTTGTGTAGTTTAGGAAAACCCCCAAGTTATATTGATGTAATTATCCCAATAATTTTTTGTTTTTGACATGTTGGCTGCAGAACTTGCTTACACCATGCAAGTGAATGAGAAGTGCGACGTGTACAGTTTCGATGTTCTGACACTAGAAGTGATCATGGGTAAACATCCAAGTGACTTCGTGTCGTCTTTATCAACGTTGCTAGCCTCAACTTCCTCATCAGCTCCATCAATGTCGAGTGCCAACACAATATCGTTGTTGAAGGACATGCTCGACCCTCGACTGGCACTGCCTACAGGCAGTAATTTGGCAGCAGAAGTTGTGGCTGTTGCGAAACTTGCATTTGAATGTGTTCATCAAGGCCCTCAATCTCGACCAACATTGCAACATGTTACTGTGCAGTTATCAAGGATAAATCAAGGTTTGGTGGATTGCTTTCATCCATTACAATAGATCAGTTGCATCTTGAATACTCACTTTGAGTCAGGAAATAATGTGGAAAGCGTATTGTGGTCATAATTTAATGTTTGGGTTCATGGTTCTTTTGGTAAACTTGTACTTTCTTTGTGTTTTGTATGGCTAATCTGGGTCTGGATCAGATCGGACCACTAAAGTTTGCATTGCAAATCCTTTCTTTTGTGCTTTGACACTCGATCACAAGACACTGGATGTACGATTTGTCTTCATTCCTTTCGTTCTACTTTGGTGCAATCCTCAATTCCAATATGTATACTTATGATTAATTTCAGATTTTTTACATATTCGATTTCATTTCACGTCTTAATATCAATTGCTAAGGAACTGTCGCACCTATTTAGTCCAACATATCAAACTTAAAAGGAACAATTATGAGCAGCCCCCAAAAATATGGCGAAATTATAGATCACATCTTGAAATTTGAGAAATTACGAATTCCTCCCGATCCGTTATTTCCTCTGTTATATTTAACAAAATGTGAGATTTTACTATTTTGCCCTTCATATGTTGAAACTTAAGGGGCTATATGTAAGAAAGATCCAAAGACAACGGGATTGATGTAAGTAATGAAATTTTTTTGGGGTTGATGTAATTACTTGACTTTTGTAACTATCTATTATTTTTTTTATTGCAATAATAATATTTTAATATTTTCATGATGAATTAATTCTATACTAAGGTTTATGAGTGCTAATTTTTATTATTTTTATATTGTGCATGCATGTTTATGTATTTTGGAATGTTATTCCTTATACGTAAGGTACATCCATTATGGATCGCCAACACTTGAAATATTTATTTAAATAACTCTAATGGATATTTGTGTGAATTTACTAATGCATTGATTCATATTGGTGTGTTTTTTATAATTTTCTATTCTAGAGAAAAAATTTATTATTCTTAAACAAATAAGTTTAATTAAAATTATGCAAAGTATACATAAAACTAAAACATGAAAATAAGGTTTGGAATAAATATGCATGATGTATCTATTTCACTTTATACTTGTAGATAAAATATAAATATTATATTTAATTAGTAGAAATTTAACTAATTTTACAAATATATCATCATGTTTTCAGCATTATTACAAATATATCATCATGTTTTTAAATTTTTTTCTAATTTAATCAAAATTTAACACCGTTATTAACGGTTGTGGTAATTTATAAGAGAAAGTGTAAATTTTAGGGGGGATTTATAATTTTTCAAATCTCAGGAAAAATCCGTTTTTTGTCATATTTCGAGGACTGTTCGGAACTATCCTAACTTAAAATTAGGTAACATTAACTCACCCAAATGGCGATAATCTTACTTGTCATTGAAAAACTCGTTTTCCATATTCAACGTAGCTTCCACTGTTTAGTACAAAGCCAGTCATATTTTCTTTCCGGATTTAATAACGAGTATGAAAGCATATAAACACACAAGTGACTTTCTTTTCTTATATATAATATTTCATTAAATTCTAAATTCCATTTAGTCAAATAAAATGTCTGTTCCCGAATCTCCCGATGACTGTTCTTTGAGAATCGTATCAAGTATGCATATAAACTTTATTCAAATTTCAACGAGTGGGACGTAATGTGATCTTGTCACTTGTGATACCTTTCGGCCAAGTACTGCAGACGTCTTCATTCATTTGAACTCTTCTCTTCTAGTCCAAAATTCCAAATTATCGGGCAATCTTTCTCACGCACCAGCTTCGTATTTCAAACCCGCCTAACAACATCAAAATCATGAGGCCCAGAATCTAAATCGTTTTTATAATAAAATCTTGAATAAGTAAGAAGTATTTGAATAGAAGCGGCCTATCAAATCGATTTGCGATTAGAAATTCGAACTTGGTTCGAATGAACTAATGTTGATTTTGTAACCAATATATTAGTTTTCATATGCCATGAGTTATTGTTAGATATAATTCGTATAAGATATTAGTTGACTCACCTTAAACGATCAGATCACCTTCGTTTTTTGTTGCGTATTTCAATTGTGCATGTAGGATTACGGTTTGTATTATTAAATTGATACTTATTTTAAAAAGAATGATCGATCATTTAAAAAGTCTATACGAAGTTATAGTCAATCAAAGAATCAATATTATAAAAGTAAATGATAAAACTTTCTCAATAGAAATCTCACTACATAAAGAAGTTTCACTAAATACGGTAGAGCTCCGAAGCTAATTGAAGTCAATTGAATCTCCGATTCGGCGGTGAAAAACACGGCACCATCGCCTGATCGACTTAGATATGCTACGTCACTAGCGTCTCAACTTTAATTCATCACCATCCTCTCAAATTAAATCTGTCACCACTCTTTCAGATTTATCGTCACATGTACTATCATCCTTTTAGATTTGTTTCACCACTACCTTCTCAGATATACGTTCTCTGATATCAATCTTTTTGATGATTTTGGTTGAATCAACCGTTACAACAAATACATTCATTCCATAAATCTATATCCATCACTATTTATTTTTTGTTGCAAAAACCCAACAGGAGATCTTCATCATTAAATACATATAATCCCAATTATGTTCCAAGCTTGAGAATCAACTTTGCACTTGAGGGAGTCTCCATGTTTGAGGTTAGTCTAGACGTCCACACTATTTTTGGGGCGGAAGGAGGTCGACCACTCGAGAGCTAGGGCTAATATGTCAGGCTCAAAAAGTCATGCCACCTATCGGCAAGTGTCAGGCCGAATTGCTGCCATGTCCAAATTAATACAATTATTTGGAACTTGAGTCATAAATTAGAATGAATTTTTAAAACAAGACGTGCGACAATTCAAAACTGCCCCCTGGTTATAATTCAAGCCCATTTATCAAACTTAATTCCGATCATTCCCGATTGTTTAGAGAGAATATTCCTAATAAGTCATATCTTCAAATGATTTTTGCACTCAATTATAATACTATATATTACATAAAAAATCTCCTCTTTAATATCAATGTGCGTACCATTCAAAACTCGTTCTTGTTTTAAAACTCCATTAATCTGGATATTTATAACACTAATAATTGATTTTTAGTTAGAATTTTAATAAAACAAGAAAAAAAAGGAGCACTAATTAAGGTGATAATATATGCAATCCCACCACCAATGTGTTAAACTCTGGGATATGTAGGTTTGTTGTAATTATTTGTTAATTTTTCTCCGCTACATTTTAATGTTTTGTTAAATATTCATAATTCATAATTAATAATATATATTTAATTAGCCAATTCTCTTGTTTTGAAATATGCAATATAATAAATTGAAATATCTGCATTTTTTTTTTTTGGAAACAGAAATATATATCTCCATTTTACTCTCAGATATTTTCCCCATAACTTTTAATTAAGTTTTAAAGTCAACCAGTTAGACCTAACTTCACATTAGATTACTATTCATTTCCTTGTCTTCTAGTTTCTACGCTGACAAAACAATTTTAAGCATTTAATATCTTAATTCCATTGAAAAAAATAAAATATACATCTCAATTATCTTTTTCTCACATCAAATCACATAAATTTGTCAACTATAAATGATTGAGACTTCATTGAATATGGGGCTTGAAAAAGGCCAGTCAGCAACCGAAAACGGTAAAATTTGTCGGGATTTTCACAATAAATACATGTATTTTTCTAACTAAATAAGAAATCACACACACAGGCGCGCAGAATGGCATTTCTCCAACTTTTCTCTCTACTTTCACTAACCCTTTTTTCATCATCCCTTAACCTTGTCGCCATTGCAATCAGGCCTTCTTCCATTGGAGCAACAGCTTCCCTGCAACGAGTAGATAGCCTGGAAAATCGAAGCCGATCAATCCTGGAATCCCGGAAAGATTCCACCAATCGCTGCAACAATTGGATTGGCATTACCTGTGACAGTCCCGCTGGAAACATTTCCCACCTAAATCTCTCACACAGCGGTCTCGTAGGTACGCTTCGCAACCTCAGTTTCTCATCATTACCTCATTTGAGAGAATTCGATGTTTTCAGAAATCCATTCTGGAAATATTGCCTCCAACATTAGCAACGTGTCAAATCTGAATTTCCTGGAACTTTCCACGAATAATTTTTCAGGAAATATTTCTTCTGAGCAGGGCCTGTTAACGAATTATGTAATGTTATCTCTATATTTTAAAACAAACAGAGAGGGTTTCCTCTCACAAATGATGTCTCCAGCCTTTTTCTGTATGTGTTTGCTAAGTTGCTAACCCTTTTGTCAGCATCCTTTCAAACTGCAGCAAACGCAAGTGATCATAATTCCATAGAAGCAGAATCTCTCTTGAAATGGAAAAACAGCCTCAACAACCGAAGCCAAGCAGTCCTGAATTCCTGGAGAACTTCAACTAAACCATGCAACAATTGGATAGGCATCAGCTGTGACGATGGCCCTGGATCCAGAAAAATTTCACATCTGAACCTCTCCCACGGTGCACTCGTAGGCACACTTGATGATCTCGATTTCTTATCATTTCCGAACCTCAAAACCTTTGACATTTACAATAATTCACTCATTGGGACCATTCCTTCCACCATTTGCAATCTCTCCCAGCTTACTTACCTTGATTTGTCTACAAATAATTTTTCAGGAATCATTCCACGTGACTTAGGTCTTCTTAAGAACCTGGTTATACTTTATTTGGAACACAATCATTTTAGTGGTACTATTCCACACGGAATATTCAGTAATATGAATCTTCTATCTGTCTTCAACGTAGCCGGAAACATGCTGGTAGGTTCGATTCCAGAATCCATCAGCAACTTAACAAGCATAACTGAGATGAGTCTTTCTAATAATAATCTCACCGGAAAAATCCCATCATCCATTGGACTAATGGCTTCTCTCCAAACTCTTTATATCTTTAACAACCAATTGACAGGCTCCATCCCAGCTTCGTTTGGTAACTTGACTAAACTTGTCAGTACGACTCTTGCCGGAAATCGATTATCAGGTCAAATCCCTCCAGAGTTGGGGAATCTCAAGTCCCTCAGGGATTTAAGACTGTTCATGAACAATCTGAGTGGTATTGTTCCCGTAGAGTTTGATAATCTAACAAATCTTGAAGTTCTGACGCTAAGTGTCAATAATCTCGGAGGCCGAATACCCCGAAATATGTGTGTTGGAGGACAGTGAGAAACCTGTCTCTCCATACCAACAATTTTGAGGGAAATTCCCAACAAGTTTGAAAAACTGCACCAATTTGTATACGCTTCTCCTTTACGGCAACCAAATCACTGGAAATTTATCAGAAGATTTCGGCATATATCCTGATTTGCTCTACATAGACGTGAGCTATAACAGGTTATACGGTGAATTTCCTTCACACTGGGGAGCGTCAAGAAATTTATGGGGCTTTTTGGCATCCCACAATAATATTTCAGGAACATTTCCAGCTCAGTTTCCGAATACGTCTCAGTTACGCACGCTTGATCTAAGTTCAAATCAAATCACTGGAGAATTTCCCAGAAGCCTAACGAGGCAACCTTTCTTGTATGACCTCAAACTGTATGATAATAGATTCCAGGGTGAAATACCGAAAGAAATTGGGAATTTAGCTGACCTTAGAAGCCTAAATCTAGCTGGAAATAGTTTTATTGGCTCAATTCCGAGGGAGTTAGCAGGCTGCACGAAGCTTCAGGATTTGAATATAAGCAGAAATATATTAAATGGGAGTATTCCGTTGGAGATAGGAGAGTTGAACTCTTTGGAAAACCTTGATTTGAGCAGTAATAGTCTGTTTGGTGAAATCCCACATCAATTAGGTCAGCTAAGAAGCATTGAGACGATGAATCTTTCTCATAATTTCCTGTCAGGTACAATCCCGTCGAGTTTTGAAACGACTTCAAGTTTAGTGTCTATCGATGTTTCGTTCAATCAGCTTGAGGGTCATCTTCCCAATTCTAGACCCTTTGGAAGCTCCATTTGAGGCCTTTAGGAATAACAAACGCTTGTGTGGTACTAATGTTGCTTCTGGCTTGGAACAGTGCCCAACAAATCTCAACAATGATGGCATAAAGGGAAACGGCAAACGACTCATTATAATAATAGTCTTCCCTATATCAGGAGCTCTGCTTCTTTTGATCTTAGCTTTTGCTATTTTCCTGTTTTTGCGGTCGAGAAAAAGAAAAGTTGAAGCCAATGAAGCTGTTGAAGAAAGAAAAGATTTGTTTGTTATTTGGAGCTTTGATGGAAAAATGGTGTTTGAAAATATCATTGAAGCGACGGAGGAATTTGATGCCAAGCATCTGATCGGAGCAGGAGCTTCGGGAAGCATTTACAAGGCCGAGCTATCAGACGGTCGAATTGTTGCAGTAAAAAAGATACATGCATCAGAAGATGAAAACAACAGAAATCTCAAATGTTTTACCAATGAAATTCAAGCATTGGCAGAAATACGACACCGTAACATTGTGAAGCTTTATGGATTCTGTTCACACCCACGGTATTCTTTTCTGGTTTACGAATTCTTTGAAGGGGGGAGCTTGCGGAATGTACTGGTGAATGATGAGAAAGCAGCCGAATATGATTGGTCAAAGAGGGTGAATGTTGTGAAGGGAGTTGCCAGTGCATTGACTTATATGCATCATAGCCTTTTACCTCCTATTATTCATCGTGATATATCGAGCAAGAATGTACTTATGGATTCTGATTACGAAGCTCATGTATCCGACTTTGGAACAGCGAGGTTGTTGAAACCTGATTCGGCAAATTGGACTTCCTTTGCTTGGACTTTTGGGTATGCAGCTCCAGGTGTAGTACTCAAGTCTTCAATATTTTGCTTTCCAAACCCAAAAAAAAAAAAAAATTCAATATTTTTGGTCTAATTGCACAATTTTCTCCTGAGGTTTGAAACTTACAAAAATCTCCCTTGTCGAAAAATTTACATTACGCTAGATTCATGAATTTTGACAAAAATTCATCTTTAATTGTTCAATATATTCAATTTCAAAACTTTTAACAATAATAACATGCATTGCTGGAGCCTCAGGTTTGTTAGGAGGGTTCGTGTAATTTCTCAAACATAAGGGGAGGATTGTGTAACTTATGTAGACCCTCAATTTACATTGATGTAATTATCCGAACAACTTTTTCTTTTTGACGTGTTGGCTGCAGAACTTGCTTACACCATGCAAGTGAACGAGAAGTGCGACGTATACAGTTTCGGTGTTCTGACACTGGAAGTGATCATGGGAAAACATCCAGGTGACTTCGTGTCATCTTTATCAACATTTCTGCCCTCAACGTCCTCATCAATTCCATCAATGTCGAGTGGCAACACAGTATCGTTGTTGAAGGACATGCTTGATCCTCGACTGACACTGCCTACAAGCAATAATGTGGCAGCAGAAGTTGTGTCCATCGCGAAACTTGCAGTCGAATGTGTTCATCAAAGCCCACAATCTCGACCAACTTTGCAACATGTTTCTGTGCAGTTATCAAAGGAGAAATCAAGGTTTGGTGGCTTGCTTTCATCCATTACAATAGATCAGTTGCATCTTGAATACTCACTTTGATTCAAGAAATAGCGTGGAAAGTGTATTGTGGTCATAATTTAGTTTTTAAGTTCATTGGTTTTTTGCTAGACTTGTATTTTTTCTATATTTCATCTGGGTTTGGATCAGGTCTGACCATTATAATCAGAAATGCAGAATCGTTTCTTTTGTTCTTTGATGATCGACCACAAACACTAGATGCACGATTTGTCTTCTATTCCTTTTCCTTTTATTTTGGTGCGCGCGATTCTCATTTTCAAAATGTAAAATTATGATTAATTTTAGATTTTTTTCCGTACTCCATTTAATTTCATATCTTAATGTCAGTTACTCACTAACCCTATTCTATTTTAGTTCACGTTTTCATGTCTAAGATTATACTTCCGCTAACCCCACGATTCAGGAGATTTAAAATTGTTTCAAGGGATAATTACGAATAGTCCTCTGAGATTTGACGTAATTATAGATTACTCCTTAAGATTTGAAAAATTATGAACTTTCCCCTAACCTTTACATTCTGATCTTTCACAAATTTCACATATCGTTAATCACACCATAAACTCAAATTTACATTCCAAAATACCCGCAGGGGTATATTGTAATTTCACACAAAGCTTAATGACATAATTGTAATGTTTGATAATTTTAGACTTTTTGTATTTAATATGGGGTTATTTAATTTAATGTTTTATATTTTCTCTATAAATGTAAATTGAATTAGATATTCCAGGCATATTTATTCCTATAAAGTATGATAGAAAGTTATAAATTCCCTAGTTTAAAATATATTTTATAGAAGTCCATTTAAAGTTGATTTAAAATAATTTCTTTGCAATTATAACAAAAATTTCCCCTCAAAAATAAAAGTTTATATAAAAAAACCACACAAACATCAATTAGTGCACGACAAAATTTTCCCCTCAAAATTAAAAATCATAACAAATACATCAAAATCAATAAATGTATTAGTAAATTCACATGAATATCTGTTAGAGTCATTTAAAATAATATTTCAAACGTTAGTGATCAATAATGTAGGAAATATAAATATGCAATATCAATATCTACAGGAAAATATTAAGCATCCATAAACTATATGTATGAAATTAGTTTATTATAAAAATATTAAAATATCATTAAATAGCATTTATTGAAAAAAAAAGTTAAGTAGATACAAAACTCAAATACGTACTTGAAACCCTCTAAGAATTCCGACCCTTACATTAACCCCCTTACATTTGGGTTATTTATTCAACATATTAGGGACAAAATAGTAAATTTTGCACATTTTATTAAATTTAACGGAAGAGATAACGGTCCAAGGGGGAGTTCGTAATTTCTCAAACCTTAAGGAACAATCTATAATTTCGTCAAATTTCAGGAGACTATTCGTAATGATCCCTTATTTCAAAACCAAAATGAGATTTCGAATCCCCTAGCATTTTAGGAAGAACAAATAAATCTCTTTCATTCAACGACGTACTCTCCTTATTAAGAAAAAAGATACGTAACCACGTTAACCATACTTAAATTAAGCTAATAAACTTGTTATTCCTTCCAAATCTAAACCTGTTATCTCACCGATAAATCTAGACCTCTAACCAATAATAAATGGTGTCCATATCCTTTGATTCCAGAATTTATAGATGTAAATATATATAACATTTTTGTTAGTTTAGCTAAAGATGTCGTTTCAGTAATTAGAGTCAGTCAGTAGATTTGAAAGTTGGTGGCTGGGGTTCTAGCTTGTATATATGTACTCTGTACCTTTCTTTTAATAGAATTCAGAAACAAAATTTCCCCAACAAACCCTGATTTCACACGCGTGTGTTTTTACTGCTAGTTTTAACGAAAATTCTTCCGCGCCACACATTTTTTTCCATCATAATCTCAATTGTCTATTATTAATATGCTTAACATGTATATAAAAGTAAAACAGAAGATAAAACATGAAAGTTAGAACAAGAAATTCAAACAGTAAATTGGGATGTCAATTTTATAAAAATCTTTTTATAGTTTCATCGGAAAATATTATTTTGGTCCCACATATTAACTAAAATCTATTTTTGGTCCTAATCATTACAAAATTCTCAATTTTACTTTTTATAATTTCATGGGAAAATATTATTTTGGTCTCACATATTAACTCAAATCTATTTTTGGTCCTAATCACTATAGAATTCTCAATTTTGGTACCAAATATTCCAAAATGTCTCAACATTAGTCTCCCTCTAACCCTTTCATCATTTGACTAAAGGTTGATCCAAAATTCCATTTAAAACCCGTTAGTTAAACTTTATTATACCAATTTGGGGGGAAATGTTCATTCTTAAACCCTAAAATTTCCTTCTAATTTTTTCAATCTCTTTTTTTTTTCCCTCCCATCGTGTTCTTCTCAATCGAAGCAAATGCAACATAAAATATAGTGAAACAAGAGGAAATTGCGAAACTGGTATACCATCTCCTCCAATTTAGCCGTTCTGATACAATAACTCACTACTAGAAAAACGTCCTATAGCAACGGAAATTATTCGTTGCTATTTACCAACGAAAATAGCAAAGAAAAATAAATTTGTGGCTAAATGCTTTAGCAACGGAATTTTCGTTG
>JBBMKE010415082.1:0-11306 GCA_037834125.1 Lippia alba | reverse complement strand
AAACTCACATTAGTGGGCTTTAGGAATGTTGAGGTCCTTAAATATGGGGCTATCAACTCCGACGCCCATTGCATTCAAACCATTGTCGACGTAAATGACCGCACCAGTTATGGCAGAAGCCAGGGGTGATGCCAGGAAGGCGGTCGTGTTTCCTACCTCCTCTGTACAATTTGTTCGGAGTAAATGAATATTAAGGCAAAAGAATGGAAAGGCCAAATGAGAAGAACTCTCAGGGAAAGTTAAAAGAGCTTATTCAAGAGACCTGCTGATAATTCTTTCTGAAGAGGTGCATTTTCTAGGGAGTAATCGATCATCATGTCGATGAATCCAATAGCTTTTGTTGCATTGCCCTGTTAAGTAAATTTAAATTTAAATCAAGAATGAGTAAACGGAATTAAAGAAGAACATTCAGTGTATATTAAAAGAGAATGGGAAGAGTTAGAGAATGTGAATAGTTGCCTTTAAATTAATATAATAATAAAATAGAGAATGTGAATAGTTGCCCCTAATTAAATTTTCAGTGAAATTATTAAGTGATGACTAACTTAAAGTATAATTATAATTTAATTAAATTAATAATTAGAATTTAATTAAATTTATAAGGGTAATTTGGTCAAATCACAATAGCAAGAATCAATTATTAACTTCTATTGTTTTGGTTTTAGCGAATAGAGAGGAATTATTTTGAAAGCATAATTGCTCTCCACGATAAGAATTTGTGTATGTTTTTGTATATTATTTTGAATGTGTGATTTGCATTGGTAGTTCGATGGTGGTATTGATTCATTAGTTAGATGAATAATTTGTGTTTCAAAAAGAAAAGATGAATAATTTGAAAAAAAATGTGAACATTAAAGCAAATAATTAATACTTTACTCAAATAAAATAATAATAATTAATGAGAGATTTGAAAAGTAGAAGGGTAAGAGATAAGACTTAAAATGAAATTGATTTTTATTACTAACTAATATTTTTTTTCAAATTATTAAAAAAAAAGAATAAATAACATTGAGTGTGACATACGAATATAAAATATGAAATATGGAAAAAATGAAATATGAGCGTGAGAATAGAAATTACAAATGTTAATAATTACCATTGAATAGGAAATAAGGAATAGTGGTAATAGTAAGAGAGTTAAATTTAAATAAATAAAATTTGAAAATTATAAATATGAAGTGCTATTTTTCTGTATTAGAGAGAGAAATTGCAAATACTAATAATTAACATTGTGTAGGAAATAAGAATAGTTAGAATAGTAAAAGAGTTGAAATTTAAATATAAATAAATTATGTAAATTATAATTGTAGTTATATGATGGAGGATATGAGGAGCAGTATTACGTTGATATGCTATTATATTATTCAATAATATCCTAAACCTTTTTTTTTTCTGAAAATTATTTTCTATATGTTTCCAATTATCATTGCTATAATGAATATGTGTTTTATGATAATGACAATTAAAAATAAAAACCAAATCATGGCTACCATGTACTCAATAAAATATAATACAATTATAATATCCACCTCCTCAATTTATCCTCTTTATGAATAACAATATATTAATTCTACCATTCTAATAAGTATATTTAATCGAATGAGCATTCATTTTGGTGAGCATGTTAGGGGTTATTCTACCTTGGATTATTAATTATTAATAATTAATAATTTTCTCAAATAATGTAATGATACTATTTAACATGGACTATGCTAATAAATAAATAAATTATTTAAGTAAAAGAAATGATACAATGAACGTCAAATGAGAATATGAATAGTTGAGAGAATTGGAAGAGTTGGAAATTTTGTTACTTAAATAAATTAAAATGTATTCAATAACTTCAAATTAATCTAAATAGGCACCTTCTTAATGACTTATAAAGAGTATGCTTTGCAACAAATTACGTGTGATTAGGAAAATCGAACTTTCACTCATCAGTCCTCTCTCCATTTCAAACCTTTTCATCGAGATGTAACATTTAGAGGTTAATTAGTACACCTCCATTATTATATATTAATAAGAACTAATAATAAAGCTATCACTAATAATTTTTTACTAATTTTATTTTATTTTGTCTAAATATTAAATATGAAGAGAGAGGAGCATTTGAAAAGTTGGAACTTAAATGAAGTTAAATTAAATTTATTGAATGGCATAAAATTATTTCAGGGTCAAATAAATATTATAGTTAAGTTGGACAAGGTTAATTGTGTCAATTCACAATGAGAAGAAACACTATCCACACTTTTATATAGTTATAGATTATAGATAGTTGTAATATTCTTTGTATCTTGAACACATATTATACAATATAAAACTTTTGACCCATCTTTTATATGGCATGAGAACATATTTTAAAATCTGTCTTTTCTTTTGACAAGATTATGAATTATATTAAAAGTGAATAAGAACATCTCTATCATCTATACTTTAAATTCGTTCAGTTTACGATAAAACTAAGACGATAACTCGATAAGACTGTTGGAATCAGCTTATCACGTACCAGTCTTGCTGTTGCTGTTATTGGAACTATCCGACCACACATTGTTCAGAGTGATGGTGCTAGGCACTTTTGTTGTTACCACCGGAATAAACTCATCAATTCTAGTCTGCAACCTTTCAAGCAATAATGGTGACTGAATTATTGATACTGGAGCAATGAGTCATATAACATATGATGTTGATTCATTATCAAATGTTGATTTTCGACCACATACCACCAGTACAGATCCCTAATGGTGCGAAAGAAGAAGTTCGTACCGTAGGCAAAATAGATCTTGGAGATGGGCTCACACTAAAACGAGTTTTTGGAGTTCCTAATTTATATTTTTATTTCTTGTATATTTGTAAATTGATAAAAAAAACTTAAAATTATTCTATGACATTCATGTCCGATCATTTTCTGATTCTGAATTTAACCACGAGAAAACTAATTGGAGAAGTCAAAGAGCGAAACAGCCGATATCATTTAGAGCAAATGAGAGGGGCAAAGTCTTTGGTCATTGGTACTTCAGGCAGTGCAAGTTTGTGGCATCATCGTTGAGGCATCTACTGGTGTATCATATTCACTTGTTACTAATATACATGTCTCCTTTGGTTGGAAGGAAATTCTAACTTGTGATGCATGTCGTCCGGCAAAACAAACTCGAACATCTTTTTCTAACGGTACAAGTAATATGATGCATGCCTTTAATTTGATTCATTGTGACATTTGGGGACCTTATAATACGACATCACATACAGGTAATATTGTTTGATGGTAGTAGATGGTTTCAATTATGCAACTTGAGTATATCTCATGAAACATAAATCCGAAATCAAAACTTACCTATTGCTCTTCTTCAATTGGGTTTACACACGATTTAATTTGATGGTGAAAGTTTTAAGAACAAGTAATGGCTTAGAATTCTTGAACGCCGATTTGAGAAAATAATATGTTGAACATGAGATGAAACATCAAACCAATTGTGTGTACACCCATCAACAAAACAAAATTATTGAACGCAAACATAGGTATATTTTGGAACTTGCTTGTGCATTGAGATTCTAGGCACGATTAATTTCCAATCAAGTTTTGGGGAGAATGTGTTTTAACCTGATACGTTGCATATTTCATGATATTTTGAGCCCATTTTTGTTGTATGCAACCACCTAACTTGGTGTAATTTTGTGCATTTAATTGATTTTGTGGTTGTGCTCAGGTACGTCTCGATTTGCCTAACTTTGGAAAGTTTGTGCTGGAGATTTAGCAAGCTGAATGGAATGATCGGAAAAGAGAGATCTTGGGCCTTTGTCAAAGCCCAGCTTCAAGTCATGATTTAAAGAAGCCTTTACTAATTACTTAATTGAAGGCTGATGCATTATTTTGGAGGGAAGCCCAAGACCACATTAGGAGCCCATGAATGGAAGAAGCCCACAAGATCAGTCCTATAAGAGTCCCCAAACGATTTACACACTTTACAACATACGTTCCTAGGGAATTAATTGTGTAACTTATGGAGTTAGTGGCAGTAATGAGTGGCGGTCATGACAAAAACATGGGGGAAGAATTCTTGCAATTAGACACTATTTATGCAGCACCGATTTATGAGGGAAACAGACGATATACACGCCTCATGCAAGAAGAAGGCAACAACACTACTTAGGTGAGAGAGGAGAATTCAAGCAAAAACGAGTCTATGTTTTCTTACTCTTGTATGTTGTTTAATTCCGTCATGAGTTTCTAATTCGTTTTTAGTTGGAATTTTCCCAAGCATGCTTTAGACTTGTGAGACAATTCTCTTTGGGTTGATTAATCGAAGTTATCCATTATATTTTCGATTTCACGATATTGAGTTTTGCCATATTCTTTGATTTAAGACGTCGAATCTTGGAGTAGCAATTCGTATATAGCTAATTAATTGTTCGGTGAAGTTAGCTGGATAGTTAACGAAGTGGCAATCAACACTTGGTAATTAAGTTTGGCTAAATTTTGTGTTGTGGAGTAATTCGGTCTAATTAGACGAAGTAGGAGTTTCTACTAAGTCGGTCAGGGTTAGTGTTTCTTTAGCTCGTAAAGCAATTAGCTAATTGAATCTTAGAGGGAGTTTCTGAAAAGGTTATTAGATAGTTAGGGAATAGTCTTTAGGAGTTTCTTCAGGTTATTCTATAAATACGAAGAAACGAGGGAGCCAGAGAGGACTTGGTGACTATAGCTAACCCAATGCAGAATTAATCACCCAGTCAATGATCATAGTCAGATGCATGTGTAGGAAAATCCCGGCTATTTGTTATCTACTGAATTAATCCAAGTGTTAGTTAAGTTTAGTTGATTAATTTATTTGTTTATTTAGTTAATCACGTTTTGCTTATTTCGTTGTTAGTTTAGTCATATATCTCTAAACCCCCCCTTTTAATTGTTTGTGTTAATTCCTTTACATATAAAAAAAATATAAATTCATCCAATCCTCGCGGATCGATACTCGTTGTCACTATTCTATAATTTAATTATGTGCAATACTTGGGATTTATTATTGGTGGTCTTGCCGCCCATCATAACCAATGCATATTTAGTCAATCGTATTCCTTCCCAAGTCATGAATAACAAAATATCCCATGGATTCCTCTTTAGGACACCTATTTTATGAGCATTTGATGAGTTTTGTGTGCATTTCCTATGCGCATAAAAATGCCAAACCATGAGATAAGTTTGCATTACGTGCTAAGGTCGGTATGTTTTTTGGTTATCCCATGTTTAAAAAGGATACACTTTATACAACATTCAGAGCAAACACATTTATATCTATCGGGGATGCTAAATTTTTTGAAAATACCTTTCTACCAAGTACAGTACAACTAGTACCAGATGCAAAGCAATTGCTACAGAATCTCTTTGTAGACAAATTCTTTCAAGATAAGGTTCCAGCCTCACAAAAACTGACACCTATGAGAGTGCAACAAGTTTCGATCCCTATAAGATTAGATTCCTCCACAATGAAAATACCAATTGTTCATGAAGAAACATTAGCTGGTACTAATCATATTCAAACAGAGGTATAGGATTCGCAGGTACTAGTACTCATACCATAGTTTTTTGATGAACATGGACATATCCTAAACGAAGTACCAGTTTCTCGAGCATTAATACTTGAGCGATCGGGAAGTGATGTTCCAGATACTGGTACCTCAAATGCAATCTCTCATCATCAGAAATGGGAATGGTTGTCTAGCTATGAATATTCTTTGATCTCTCTCTCGTTATTTTTAATGATAGGTCGCTATCGTCCTCTCCTTTAGCCAAGTTGAAGGTACATCCCCTTTCTAAATATTTGTCTTACTTTAAATTTTCTAAATCACATACTGTCTTTTTAATCACCATCTCTTCTACAGATTGATAAAATCTTTTTTCATACAGTTAAATTCCAGCCATGGAGAGAGACTATGAAAAAAGAAATTCCTGCCCTTATAACAAACAACACGTAGACCTTGGAAACACTCCCACTTGGAAAACGTGTTATTGATTCCAAGTGGGTTTATAAGGTCAAGTACAAGCCTGATGGAAGCATTGAGCATAATAAAGCTCGCCACGTTGCTAAGAGATATACACAGGTTGACGGGATTAACTTTCATGAGACATTTGCACCAATTGATAAATTAGTTACAGTTCAATGTTTGTTGGCACTTGCCTCGATTTAGTATCATGAACTTCATCAACTCGATGGGAACAATGCATTTTTGCACAACAACCTTAATGAGGAGACATATATGAAGATTTATAGCCTTTGTCAAGCGTCGCTCAACTGGTACCAAAAGTTCACCACCTCACTTATCGACATCAATTTTCAACAATCTGATGCAGACCATTCGTTATTCACATCCTCTCACAATGATGGAACTTTTATTGTCATTCTCATTTATGTGGATGATGTAATCATCACAGGAGCAAATTGCAGTAGGATTGTTAAATTGAAGTGGTATCTGGATAATAAGTTACGGATTAAAGATTTGAGAAAACTAAAGTAATTTCTTGGAATTGAGGTTGGTCAATCTCCAGATGGAATCGTCTTAAGCCAACTCAAGTATGTTCTTGATATCTTTGCAAGCACTAAAAGTACCAGCTGCCTTTCGGATGGAACAACACAAATTTTCTATTGATACCCGTGACCCTTGTGATAATCCCGGATAGTATCATCGTTTGGTTAGAAGATTATCAATTTTATCATCACTCGACCAAACATAAGTCATGTCATTTATGTCCTTAGTTAGTTTATGTATGTGCCTCGCCAACCTCACCTTGACGTTGCATATTGAGTTATGCATACCTCAAAGGAATCTAGGGAAAGAAATTATGCTACCATCTACTGGTTCCTTATCTTTTTCGGCTTATTATGGCGCTAATTGGGCGGGTGGCCCAACCACACGGAGATACAAAGTGGCTGCATCATCTTTCTCAAGTCCTCGCCTATTTAATTGAGATTCAAGAAATAATATGTGGTTTCTCGATCTAGTTGTTGCTATTGAATGATATTCAGCTGGATGGAACCTTTGGACAAAGGTCAACGTTCAACAATGAATCGACATTATGTGACGCCCCGTTTGATACATCGCCTAGGATTGCTTCACGAGAGACTTTATTTTATGCAATTACCTGTTTAATTCCAACTTAAGTGACTATGTGCGTTAAGTAATTAAAATGAAAAAGAATAAAATATGAATTCTTTCATGACAACTTGAGGATTGATTTAATTTAATTCAAGAATAGGACTTGAGCCTATTTGTTTTCGGGCCTAATTTAAGTTAGGCATGTTCGGGGTCGTTCGGACCATGTGACCTTGGGAATTTGAATCCGAATTCCGAAACTACGTTTGAGTTCGTTTCTCTATTTCGGACCATTGAAAATTATTTCAAACCCATTGACAACCATTTAACCATTTAAGCTTTGAGTTTTTATTTGGCCCTTTTAGCCCAAAGCCCACTTTGAGCCCATTAACTATTTTTGACCTAAAAACACAAGACTTGAGCAACTATATATAAACCCAATTATCATATTTCCCCTATCCATCTCTATTTCATTCGCAACACTTTCTTCCACTCCCTCTCTTATTCTTCTTTTCTATTCCCGAGTGGTTCTCTGCGGCTTCCTTTACGATACCATAACTCCCTCGTTTCTCAATGGATTTCGATAAATGAATAGTCTAAATTCAAGGTTTCGATGAGAGAATCACAAGAGTACCTTCGGATCGGCCATACGTATCAAACGAAGGAGTTATGATAGAATTACAGTAGCAGTTTAAGGAAGGTGGAGCCGCCACTTGCCGGCGTTCCACGGCGTTTTCCGGTGATAACCTTGACACAAGCGCCCCATAAATGGATAGATAACCTCCCGGAGAATCTAAACACGTTGGAGGCACAACTTTTGGAGTGGCGGTGGCGCCTCACGCGACACCCGAAGTCACTGCTGGCGAGTTGGTTCTAGGCAGTTTTATGGGCTGAACTTTGGAGGCGATTTTCCAGCGTTCCCGACATCAGATTTGGGAAAATGAGGTACGATTGGAAAGGTCTTCGAGTCAGCTATCTTTCTAGATTAGTGGCGTCGTCAGATTCCGGGCGGTGAAGGCGTACGCACCAGCGAAAGACGGCGGCGCATGGGTGGCGCGACTGTTTGGGTGATTTCCATTGTGTTCCGGCCACTTTTTTCGGCGACCGTCTTGGGGCTTTTGAAGAGATCATCATGAGTAAGTTAATGCTTTTTACGGATCTCATTTTCGTTTATCGGATTGGAAGTTATTCGATTTTGAAGTTTTTGGGGTTTTCGTACGCTTGGATTTTAGATCTATGAAGATTGGCTTGGAATTTGTGAAAATTGATTGAGGATTTAGAACGAGGGCAGCGACTACTTTTTTGATAATTTTTTGGGATTTTTCCGGCGACTTTCGGCGGCGTCCCGGTGGTGGCGCTCCAGCAAATTTCGGACAATAGATCGGCCTCGACGTGGTGAGTTCAACACCGCTTTCGGTTCATTGATTGGACACTTGGTTGATTTATTACGAATTATTTTGTGCGTTTGAGTTTACTTGAATTAATTGTTGTAATTGGGAATAAATTGTTTATTGATTGGTTTGTTGATCGAATGTGCTTCCTTGGTATATGAAAACATGAGTTTGATGAATTGTGATATTTATGGATGTCTCATTTTGCAAATTGGTTTTCGATATGGTGAATTTATACTAATTGTTCATGTACAAGGGGTATTAGTGTAATAATTAGAAACTAGTCTCTTGTATGATTGAATGAATGATGGTAATTGGTAATTGTCATGCTTGTAAACAATTAATCCTTAGTTGAATAATTGTATGAACACTTCAAACGATCAATCTTACTTGAATAATTAACTAAGGGTATGTATGTGTAATATTATGGAAGTATGATATAACTTGAGCTTGTATACTAAACTTGTTGTGAAGTTGTAATGTATGATCCTAAGTGATTTGAGTATACACTTTATTTGTATAGAGCATGCTATTTATGTACAACAATCTTATGTGCTTATATGATCAAGTTGCTCTTATTTATGCACCCTATATCTCGATATGAACTTGATGCTTAATGGTAATATTATAATTAAATCTTGTGACCTTGAATGAATCAATATGCATTTTGTGGATACCTTGATTTCCTAAATTGTTCTTGCATATTTGAATATGGAATTTCATGATGGTTGCTTGTCAATATGAACTTGTTGAGCAATTTATATACCTTGATTGATCACGAGACAATATGAAAGCACAATATGAACACTTACGCATAACCACAATCATATTGAGCAACGCTGTGTGTCTTGTTTGGTTCATATTGTGTCTAAGTCTGGGCTTCTGTATGTCTGTCTTCTTTCAGAGTTTGGTGGTGCGGGTGATTCCATGGGTTGAGTGTTTGGCCCTACACACTCCAGACTCTACTTTCTTCGAGGTGAGGTTTAGGTTCTTGTATAGTGGGACCTATGACCTTTATGTGCTATTTTCCAAACCCTGTATGCGAATATATTATATTATGATCTAGTATGTGTTGGGTATGATATGTTTATGATCTTGTGAGATACTTTAGGTTCTGAAAATTAGTATGTTGGTATATGTAAGCCATTCTGGAAATTATGATATGATATGATATGATATGATATGTTATGTAGCGAGGTATGGCCATGAAATATTGACAATTATGATATGTTATGTTATGTTACGATATGGGGTCCAGGAGCTTGTATACGAGTGGAGACCGGTACGGCAAGGGCCGTCGGATAAGACACTGTGCCTTGTTCCATTTGAGTTACCTTCACGCGACCTGTACTGTAGGGAAGGTGTGGTGGCTTGAGCCGTCGGCCTAAGGGTCGGAGAGGGCACCTGTGGGTTCGCTACCCCTTGTGAGTATGTTATGTATGGATGGTTGGGCTGACGGGCTCTCCATCACCGGAGTTATTGTGGTTGATATGATTATAATTTTGTATTGGTTATGATTATGATTATGAGGGGTTAAGGTTGGAAGCTCGTCCTCGCCGAAATAGTATATGTTATGTTATGTTATATTATGGGAATCGTGAAACAGGATAGGGCTCTTCTAAACTGTTTGCGAACTTATATCTATTTTAGGTATTTTCTAACTATTTTGGTATGTAAAACCCTAGCCCCGGTTCATGATTCCACCCTTATGAATGTGTTGTGCTCTATATATATAGTGGGTGTGCGTTAGCCCCCTCACTCAGTCAGTTGTCTGACACCTCATTTTTATCTTTCAGTTGCAGGCCTTTCTCTTTCGAGCTAGACGGAGTCATATCTTGGTCTGTACTCGTTAGTCTTTCGATTCTGTTGCATACCTTCTTTCATTTGCACTTCGTATTGATGTATCTTTACCTTCTGCACTTTGGGATTTATTTTGTTCTACCCTGTGCGGTTTAGATGACTTGGCCCTGTGTAGCATAGGATTTTAAATTTGTCCCTGTGAGGCTTTGTTGGTTTTTGATGATTGTGTACTATATGTCGTATCTGTTTGGTTTAAATCGCTTCCGCATTCTGTTAGTTTTGGTTTATTGCTTCTGTGCAATCTGTCGGTTTAGATCCGCCTAGCCTAGTGTGTGTGTAGTCTCTCGCTTACTGGAGTTTGAATTCAGGCTTGGACGATCATTCCATGACTGGGTTAGGACCTCAGTGGGGGGGGGATGTGACATCACATGCTCGGGGCGTTACACATTATATGTCATGTGCTTTGTTATTCCGGTATCAAAAATCTATTCACTATTAATGCTTGAAAGGTTACAGACTGAAACTGGTGAGTTGATTTCAGTGAAAATAGTACAGTTTTTGTTAGGAATAGTGCCCTAGAAAGCCGATTGTATATCCATTTTTGTACTTTTCCTTATTGTAATCACAGACAATATTTGAATAATATAACGAATTAAGAGAATACTTCTTTATGTGCTCTTGTTTGGGTTTGCGATTACTTTAACTATGTATGTATGAGAACTCCCCTAATCCTGATGACTTTAGGACTCTACCATTTAGGCGAAATGGTTCATGAAGGAGCCCAATATCACATAAGTCATGATAGTAAATAACTCAAAGTCGATGAGTCCAACTGACAGTGGGAGTGTCAACCTGACTCCTCTAAGGCTTGCTCGTGTGATCACGCCCTTAAGAAGGGTCACTTTATTTCATGGAGGTGTAAAGTGTATAGTTGATACGTGCGTGATACATGTGGGTGCTTACTTCTATAAGTAAGTTCACTGAGGTGCCCCGTGTGAGAAGATTCCTAAATGGGAAAGTAGATTTCCATTTCAG
>JBBMKE010415072.1:0-11307 GCA_037834125.1 Lippia alba | reverse complement strand
TATATATTTATCCGCCTTCCTGGAAGACGATCTCTCCCCGCCGACCCCCAACCCAAACTTCGCCGCCGCGTCCCTACCTCCCGCCGCCGAACACCACCGCCACTTCTCAATCTCCGTCGTCTCCGCCTCCACTGCCTCACACATTGCCGAAGATTTACCCGCTGCCTCTCAATCTCCGCCACCGCTGCGGCTCTCTTCTCTCCATCTCCGGTCTCCCAACGTCGCCGCCGCCTCTCCACCTCCAGTTGCCCACCGCCGCCGACGTCGGAGCTTCTCTCCACCTCCAGTTGCACATCCTCACACAATCGCCCTAGATCTCCTCCCCACCTCCACGAGATCTCCTCTCTGCCCCACACAAAATCACATAGGGGAAAAATATATAGTTGCGAGAGACGATGGTGGATAGTTGTGGTTTTGCCAGCGGTGATGGGGCGCCGGCGATAATAACGGCGATGGTTGTACAGGGGAAGAAGACGAAGATGAATCACCTTTTTCATTTTCTTTCTTCCTTTTTTAATTAATACATGGGTAAAATAGTCATTTTACGTGAAAAAGTGATAAAAAAACTTAATCAGACTTACAGTCAACGAGCATGTAACGCACGTTCTGATCGTAGAATTTTTTGTACACATTTTTAAAAACATAAGATTTTTCATTTTTTTTTAATAGGATTTTTGGTGATAATTTTGTATAACATAAGAACCCTGTTTGCAATTTTCCCCTTTTATGAGACTTAAGAAACAACACTTTGTGCCTTTCCAAAAAAACATAGTGAAAGAAACACTTTGTTGGTCCGTTTAGAAAGCCCATTATTTTGTTGGGCTTTCAAACGTTGCCCCACAGGCCACAAGAACAAAGTACAGTTATTTGTAAGAGGAAGAATGTGTTATTTTTGAACCATCTGTATATTAATATGTCTGACTATGACAAATCTAAAATAGGACCAAAAAAAAAAAAAAAGAGAAATCTAAATATAATTTACCTCATAATAAAAGTAACAAATTTCAAAGTGTTGACCATTAAACGTGGTCGTGTAAATAAAGATAAATAAATCTTAACAAGAATAATTGAACCGTCACCTAACTATTACATAAATAAAACGGTAGGAGAACACGCCTACAGAATATATCCTTCGACTGACGAGTACACTATGTACATCCCTTCCGGAGTAACTCTTGTATTTGTTTGGTATTTTTGACAAATAATACATCGAAATTAGCACATCTCCAGACGACTAATTCCTATCGCATTATACAACACGGTGACAACGCCACTACTTGAACATGATCAATAAGAACCATGCAATTAATACTGATTTCATGGAACTAATAAGGCATATAATCATCATGGATTGTGATTAATTCCAACAAATCGTTACAAAATATTTAATAATTAAAAATAGTTATGGAAAATTCCGAGGGATTTCCGAGGGAATTTTTATTTTCCCTTGGAATTCCCTCGGTGTTCCCTCAGAATTTTCATCAAGTACATTAAAAAAGAAAATAAAACTTAGAATATCAATTTAATAATAAGAAATTTTATTTAAAAATTATAGAAGTTTAATTTTTCGAGGAAATTTTCCCTCGGATATTCCCTCGAAAAGTTCAAGATTTTATATTAGAATATTTCCGAGGGAATTTTCCCTCGGAAATTCCCACGGAAAATTCAAGATTTAATATTGGGACATTTCCGAGGGAATATTTCCCTCAGAAATCCCTCGTAACTTAATTTTTATTTAAAAATTAAATAATTTTTAATTTTCCGAGAGAATTTTCCTTCAGAAATTCCCTCGAAAAATTCAAGATTTAATAGTAGGACATTTTCGAGGGAATATTTCCCTCGAAAATCCCTCGGAAACTAATTTTAATTTAAAAATTAAATAAGTTTTAATTTTCCGAGGTAATTTTCCCTCGGAAACTAATTTAATTTAAAATTTAAATAAGTTTTTATTTTTTGAGGGAATATTCCCTCGGAAATCCCTCGAAAAACTTGGCGGCTAAACTTGGCGCTAACATTTCCGAGGGATTTTCGAGGGAATATTCCCTCGAAAAATAATTTGGCAAATTCTCTCGGAATTCCCTCGGGAGTCCCACTGAATTTTCCGAGGAAAAATTCCCTCGGAAATTGCCTGTTTTCTTGTAGTGCATGTTGCACGACATTGTCAGCCAAATTGGCGAACCACTTGGGTCGGATGAAGGAACATTCGACTGCAATCGCCCAAATAATACCCGTGCGTGCGTAGAACTTGATCTGCTTCAGCCGTTGAAAACCAAAATTAGCATTGGCTTCAATGGAGAAACCCTAGTCCAACCGATAGTCTATGAGAGGCTTCCGTAATACTGTCGACGATGCTTAAAGTCATGATAAGAAAGACTACCACGATACCGTCGTTACGAAAGGGACAGACGAACAAACAGACCTTCGACAGGTTATCCAAGGCAAGAGAGAGGCACAAGTGAAAAATAATACCGCCAAGAATCTGGAGGAACCAACAGATAATAAACAGGGACAATCTAATGCAACCGGACAGATAAAACAAACAGATCCTAAAACTAAGGTGTGGAAACAAAAGCACAAAGAAGATACACCTGTGGACGTGAACAATGACGCTAACTTGCCTGAGGATAAAGAGGGAGAGGACACTGGAGAACCGACTCAGATAACTTGAATGGAAAATGATGAGAAAAGCTGCCAAGAAGAATCAGAATATGAATATGATCATGAAGATGAAAGCGAGCACGATACGGATGGAGAAAACTCTGAGGGTGAACGAAAGGAGCATGCTGAAAGCGAACCTGAAAAGGAGGTAAGAGAAGAGGATGAAGAAAACAGGTCAGACCTCAAACATTTGGCACTATACAGAACTGCGAACTCAGAAGATGAAGGCTTTTCACCTGTAGTTAAGAAGAAGAGGCGTGGCAAACCCCCCAAATCAGCAAACTTGGCCCCTAAAGGAACGACAAAGTCGTTGGCCAATAAACCAGGTTTATCACAATCAATTACAGCCTTATTTGGAATATCAGAGGGATGGGCAAACCTGATCATCGTCGCTCTCTCAAAAGGCTTTGCAAAAAGAATAAGTTTAAATTTTTAGCCATTCTTGAACCTATGATTAATTTAAATAGTGTAGCTATGTGTCGTAAATTTAATTTCAGTAATGTCATCAATAATTGCTCTAACCATATTTTTTTTTCTTGCGAGGAAGTGGAGGTCAAGGTGCTTAATGATGATAGGCAATTTCTTTATCTTCGTATGTTTTGGAAAGCATTGAATAAAGCTTGCTTGCTGACTATTGTCTACACCCGATGCAATACAGTTGCGAGACGGGAAATTTGGGAACATTTTGAGATGCAGAATTATAATGAAGTTCCTTGGTTAATAGATGGCGATTTCAATACTGTCACCTCGGTTGAAGAAATGAAAGATGTTCTTGATATTGACATTCAAGCCATGAGTGAGTTCGGGGACTTCATTAACAGTTGTGGTCTCATCGAGCCTCTGTTGAGGGATCCCCTTTTACTTGGACGAATAAGAGAGTTTGGAAGCGGCTTGATAGAATCATGGTGAATGAACCGTGGAGTGAACTATTCCCACAAACAAATGTGAAGCATCTCGCAAAGAATTCTTCAGACCATTTCCCTTTGCACATAAGTATGACGAATACAGTGCCGATTCACCTGGCAACTTTTCGCTTCCAAGAAATGTGGATTAGGCATCATGATCTAAAAGTTACGGTTATGGAAAATTGGAGTTTACCTATCGAAAGCCATGGTATGCGGAGACTGGATGATAAACTCCAACACTTGAAAGCCCATCTGAAAGTCTGGAACAAAAACGTGTTTAGGAGTGTATTTGATAGAGTTAAGGAAGTGGAGAAAGCCGAGCTCAAAGCTAAGCACGTTTTTGAAAACAACCTTTCGGACGAGAACCTTACAAAATGGAATAAGCTGATAGCAGAACGGAAAAGGGCCTTGGCTTTGGAGAAGGACTTTTGGCGTCAAAAGGAGTCTTGTAGATGGTTGAAAGAAGGGGAGAGAAATACAAAATATTACATTCTTTGGTTAAGAAGAAGAGATTCAGAAGCAGAATTAGTGTGATAAGGGAAGGAGAGGAGGAAATCTCAGAACCAAACTAGATTAAATCTTGTGATGCCCCGTGTTTTCGTCGTACAAGGTACGCGCGCCACACGTGTGAGTTCTTGAGAGTTAGGACCGAAAAACATGCTTACGTGATTTATGTGAATTATGTAGCTAAGTGTTTATATGCAATTTTGTTTACTTACCTTAATTCTTCATTCATATCATTTAAATTTATTTCATAACATTTAGGTTATAATTTCATTTCATAAACATTTCATAATTCCATAATTCATAATTATATCCTACACTTATGATATTTCCTAAAATACATTCATTACATATTTCATATTTCATACATTACATACATTGCATTATACATATATATATCATAATACAAATTATACCTATATATATACACATACACATATACATATATACGCACATATACACGCATACACACACATGTACATACATGTATTTTATACATTGGGAATTCAAATATTATACATTATACAAATATACATATACATATATATTATATTATATTATATCATATATACATACACTACATTATACCTCTTCCCCAACAACTACACAACACCCATACCCCTTTCACTTCACCATTTCATTCTCCATTTCTCATATTCAAGAACAAGAGCACAAATTCTTCATCCTCATTGCTACATTTATCATCAAGTATTGCATTAAGCTAGGAAAATTGTGGGAAAATTGATATCAAGCATCAAGACATCCATCTTCATCATCCTCATCACTCCATTTCATCATCTTCATCCATTTTCAAGGTACATTCTATTTCTTTCAAAATGAATAGTAAGAGTTTGATGAATGTGTTGATTAATCCATGAATTGATGCTAGATTTGATGCTTATATATGTTGCTATGATGATATTAATGCATGAGAGGGTTGGTTGTTGGAGCATTTATGTGTATATGCATATATGGTTGAATTTGATTGGAATGTGATTTGGGTGTTTGGTTTTAGAGCTTGTTGAGTTGTTTTAATGCATGTATGAAGTGTATATATTGTTCCTTATGTGTTTTGCGAAGTATAATGAGCATATTTTGGCGTCGGAAGTGGAAGAATGGGACTGCCCTGTTTTATGCCCAATTTGCCCAGTTTTCGCAGGTGAAACGGTCGTTTCATTTCCAAGTATATTTTGGAAACGGCCGTTTGGCTTAGCGGGAATTCAAAATTTTGTCTCTCGCAAATGGGCATTTGGATTTTGTACTGGTTTTATAAACGCCCGTTGGAGTCCCAGACCTGATCCAGTAGCATTTGAAAATGACGTTTGGGTTTCCTTCATGTTTTGCAGACGCCCGTTTGGAGTGTGAAAAATCGAGGCAGTAACTTTCTACAAGACCATTTGGATTTTGAACTAAAACACCAAACGGGCGTTTGGGAAGTGAATTTTTGTTACAGAAGGTTTTTACACGGTCGTTAGGAGTTTTAGTTCAAACACCAAACGGTCGTTTATTGGGCATCTGTGGAAAAATGATTTTTTGACTTTTTTGGTCCGATTTCTTTGCTTCCTAAATGCTTTTATCTGACCATTACGCATGTTAAATTGTTACTTTTCAGCTTTAATATTGTTGAATGATAATTGTATGCATGAGTTTGCCTTTTTGGTGCATTTATATAGTTAATTGATTCATATTGAGCATATATTACATCTCATGCATACGTAACATTTATCGGCGTCATATTTGGTTCATTTGGGTCTAAGTCTTGTACACACTTGTGTCTTTTCACAGAGGTCAAGCCCGAGCAAGTGGAACCGGGTCCTTAGCTTCCTTTCTCACTTCCTTTTTATCAAGGTAAGGGTTTATTTATATTATTGACCCGTAATACCATGTGCGAATAAATTTAACCTAAATAAATATTTATACGTATAATTCTAACGATTTCAAGAACGCAAATATTTTCATGAAAAATATTTTGGCGAGATTATTCACGTATTATTGGGTTCTGGAGAAATGTGTGGATGAGTCCGGAACGGCATCGGGCCGTCGGGTAGCTTATCTTACACATAGTACCATTTGAGAATACCTTCAGGTGACTTGGGTGGCCGGAAGGTGGGGTATTCTTGAGCCGGTGGTTCTTACCATCGAAGGAGCGAGTAGGATTCATGAACCCCCGACTCAATATGGACCAACATAGATTATGAGCCTAGCTAGCTTGTTTTCCAAAACCGAGGGAAGAAGGATGGAAAATATTTTACGTCATGAACGATTATGAATGATTATGAATACGAATGCTTGACCACTTAAAATGTTTTATGCACACACTATTGGTGTAAGGTTGGAGAATTACCCACTCGCCAGGTCACGTAATGATTATGAACGTTAATGATTTAAATGAATTATTCGTAATTTCGAGCGATGCCTTTCTTCTAAAACTTAACCACTTGGTTATTTCTAAAACATTACTCGGAGTTATGAATTGCACGTGCATGTGATATATATTTATGCCCCTCACTTAGTCCTTGGACTAACACCCCACGTTGTTTGTTTTTAGGTACTTTTGAAAGTTTTGCTAAGCGGAGAATAAGTCGAGTCGTCGTCTTATTTTGGTCTTAGCATATCATAATTTCTTGAATACTTATGTTTATTTTTGAATTGTATTTACCTTGGGTTTGTAACCCACACACTTTACTTTGGCTTGTAGCCTTTTGTTATTGTGGCCTTGCCGGCCTTGTTATGTATGTTTAAATTGGGAGGGGTCCTCCATTTGCTTGGGTATTTAAATTGGAGATGTTCTCCACTTGTCTAATTATATGTTTAAATCGCTTCCGCCAATGCATGTTGCATCGTTATGATTGGTTTAAGGGTTAGGCCCGCTTAGCTAGTCGAGATTTTCTTTTGTTACCCGTTTGCTATTAGTTTGGTTTATATGTGAAAATTAATTTCACGTGTGAATCGAGCGAGTAGTACGGGGGATGTGGTGCCTATCGATGCGGGTGCTACACTTTTGATTGATGGGCCTAGCTCAACACTGAAGTAGATATGGATGTCTCATGAGTCGTGGGTCCATGGTTGAAAGATTAGTGATGCAAAAACATTACTAGGAATTCCATGGAGATGGAATTAGAAATTTTGTACCTACCTAAAGATTCTTAGACCTTTAGATGTCTCACGAGTCGTGGGTCCAAAACTAAGAATGCTTGGGATCCTAGTACCCACTGAGAAAATAAGTTTCTTCTAAGGTCGTTAGGAATTTCTAGACCTTCTAAAAACAATGGGAGCCACGTATGATAAAAGACCTAATCCTATGTGTTACGTTATTATTCAATATGCTCACATTTTCTCTGCTTAGCATTTAAGTTGTAGTTCTGTGATTGTCTACAAGTTGAAATGCAGCTCATTAGTATCCATCCTTGAGTCAAATAAGTTGACCTAGCCCGAACTACTCTGATCGGCTTCAAATTCTAAAAACTGTTTTGGATTTTGAAAAAGAGAAGATAGTTCTCTAAAAGGTGGACTTTTCACCTATAGTGAAAAGTAGACCTAGGCCTAAAGAGAAGCAATTAAAGTGAAAGGAGATTCTCCAAACACTTAAGAGAAATTGTACTCCCTTATGTTACAAAGTATAACCCATCGAAGGAAATCGTTCCTTATTGGAATGAAGGAATACAAATGTGAATGCACTTGGACTGAAAATCCTCACCAGCAGGACCTTCAAGTCACGTACACTTACTAAGAAACGAGTTCTTAGTCCACTGATTGCTTGAATTGTTTCTACCATCATTTAAACCCCTTTAGCTCAACCTTAGATGATGCTATTGTAGCATAGTTGATCAAATTAGTTGATAACTTAAGAGAGCATCCTTAAGAAGGACCAAAAGGTAATGATGGTCAATTCTTCTTCTAAACCTAATGAGGTAAATGCATTAAGGCCAAAGAAGAAGAAATCCTTAAAACCCGATGAAGGGGTGAGTGAAGGGAAAGCCTAAAAGAAATGATCAGACATTTTTGTTTAGTAGTGGCAACCTAGGGTGTTGGAAAGGAACTGCAAAGAGTATAAGGATACTCGAAAGTCTCTCATTGCGGAAATTTTGCTAGGATCGAAATTTGCTGGTTAATTTAGCATAAGATGTTATGCAAAACTTAAACTACTGATGTTACGAACATACAACGAGAAAATATAAGTAAGTAAGATGACAAAATTTCAAATAACCTTGGAACGTTATAAATAATAGGATTAGCAAGTCAATCATCTTAGGATCATTCTACGAAAATGAACTCAAAGACTCGACTTCCTAGGAATCCTATTTTGTGGGAAATGTTCCCAACACCTCATTTACATGAAACGAGTTGACGTCCCATACTTGTATGGATTTCGATCCTACTCATGATTTTGAACTGATTAATGTAAACATTAGTCAATATCATTAGTTTAATCATTATGAATGACTGTACTCACTGAAGTACAAATTTTGAAACGTTTGTGAAATTATTAGAATTTCATGAAGGGGAGGTTAGGAACCTTAATAGTTATAAGAAATATGCATCTCAATTTGATCGAGATGGCAAATATCTTAGAGACTAATTCCTTAGGCATCTTAGAGATAATAAGATTATCCATCAGTAAGCTCATTCAAGAACAACTTAGTATTCTTGAATGAAAGAACATAACCCTATAGGATATGGTTCATTCCTTAATGAATTTTACTAACTTACCCCATTCTGAACTTATGCTTCAGAAAAGGCAATTAGGATTTTAAATCCTTCACATTCCAAATTAGTCCCTTAAATGCAGTATGAATTATGGCATTAGAAATTCTCTAATATTTCTTAGAAATTTTAGGATTGTCTTCTTATGTGAAGAGGATAGTGGGAGTCTTCTTAAGTGAAGAAGACAGTGGAAAATAAGCTTGAAACAAGTTTAAGTTTATACAAACAAGCTCGAAACAAGTTCAAGCTTGTGCGCACAATATAGACTTAAAGTTAGTTCAAGTTTATATAAACAATATATAGTATTGCTTTCGCAATTTTTTGAACAAATGTTATTTGTTATAAAGAATATACCTTTCTTAAAGAATCGCTCCTAAGAGAGAAGAAAAGTAACCCAAAGACCTCAAAAGGTTTGAGAACAAAACCTACGCCACAATTAGGAAGAAAAGAACCAATTTGATAAATTAAGCAAAATTTAAGAGATAATACACATATGAATTCTCCTCAGTTGATGCGTTAAGAACACATACCTAGATAGCCAAAAAGATAATATGGTTTTCACCATAAAATCTTCTTAAGTGGATATTGATCCATTTACCCATGAGGAGGCACTGTCAGATTTGGAATCTAAGTAGGGAAAACTAACTAAGAAATCCAAAATGGATTCCATATAACCAACTAAGTTGAGACCTTAGTTGAATTGCCTGATAAGATCAAGCTTATCTTATCATCAATATGGAATTGATGAAGACATTAATATGGAACATCGCTAGATTTAAGATTTAGTGGGAGTAAGCAAAAGATTTGCAGACTCCAAATAATCAATTTACGAAATTAAATTAGGCTTCTTGAAATAAAAGTACTCGAATTAGTGAAATTGTCAAAATTGTTTGACTTCGTACATAAAAATTCAAGCATAGCATGTACGATATAGTTAGAGACTGAATGTTCAACTTTTGGTACTTTGCGAAGATGGCATCCTTCTCATTGGGAATGTAGAGGATAACATAAAAGTTACCAAAGCCCGTTTAGGACCCATTTTGAGATGAAGGATCTAGGTGGTAGATCCTACATTCTCGAGATAAACAATTTATGAAATAGATCTACGAGAATAAAAGGACTATTGTTGTCAAGGTACATAAACCGTGTACTATAATTAGTTTAGTGTGGGAGATTCCTACAGACTTTTCAATGGACATCGGAACATCTCTTTGGGAGAGTGTATGTCCTAAAATAACTTTGAGAAAGTTAGAACGTCCTAAACCTTTCTAAACAAAAAGATGCATAATGTATGCAGAGTTATGTACTCGACAAAGATTTACCTTACCATAAAGCTGTTGGAAAACAAGGATTAGAAAGCAGCGTAATTTTAGAAAAATTTCCAGCGAGAAGATCGAAAACTCGTAATCTTGAATCCAAATTTGTAGAGATGAGAAACTTACATTCTTTTAATTCTTTCTTGAAGCGTTTCAAGCCACCCAAGAACGCTCTTCTCGCGGCTTGATCCTCTCTCCTTGGTTATGCACGAATCTTTCAAAACTTCTAACTTGAAGCTCTCTAGAGAAAGTCCACCAACACGATCTCAATCTAACTAGTAAGGATGCTAGTTCTCTAGTTAGTGTAACGCCCCAAGGAGCATCCCACGCCTATCCCGTGCTATCGGGCTCAACTTGTACAAAGTATGTAAGACCATGTACCCGTCAAGCTTGAAGCAAGCGGTGACAAACGAACATCCTAGCTAGGCGGTGCTAGACACAAAAGCGCGAAATAAATACAAAAAGTGCAGAAGCTGAAATAACATACAATTCAACAAGAGCATAACGTTTCATAATAATATCCATCACATAGTTTGACCGTCGCGGTCTAGCTCAACATGCTCAAAGTGTGAAATTTAAATCATCCTAGTGGCCGACACGACCCACTAACAAAAGCATAACGTAATACATATCCAAAACATAATCCAACAATATAAATACATAAACTTAACAAAGTACGTGACACATGTAGAGTACAAGCTAGACTCAACAAAGACTCAAAAGAAGACCCCACCTAGCAAGACTCCAAAAGAAGCAACCTGCGAACACAAAAAGAAACGAAGATCAATTCAAAGGAATCGGTGAGGGAGAGTATACATAATATATGGGGTTCAAAGGAAAACCAACAACGATTGTTCATGGTCCGTACTTGGTTCAATAAATCAAAGTTTATTTACAAATTCGGGACCATAAACTAATCCACTAACAACAACCGGCTCGGTGAGTACGAGCACCTTACTTCTCCTTAAAAAATAAAATCACATCAATCCATCATTACACTGGTGATATCGAGGGTGCCCCCCCGAACATCCGAACAAAATGAGAGGTAGGTCTATGAAACCGTCCTTTTCCTTAAAAACCTTGACCCCGAAACCTCCTCGGAGTCTTAGTACTCAAGTCCACTAAGGGGAATTCAAATGATGACACCCGTTGGCCCTTGCCTTCCCGGCGTGCCACTCATTCTATCCCACGCGCAAAGCCCACCAAACAAGCGTCCTTGT
>JBBMKE010415061.1:0-11307 GCA_037834125.1 Lippia alba | reverse complement strand
TGGGGAGAAATATTGTTAAACGAAAATAATTAATGATCTGGTTTTATTTGCCAATAAAACGAAGAAACATTGCCCTTTAATGTTGTAAGTTGTATCGTCGGATTTGACCTTCTTTAGACTTTGTGTATGTGTGTGTGTGTTCGGTACATGACATTACGTTACACTTTTTCTTACCAAATAAAATAATAAAATACAATAAAATCCGAGAAAAATATTTATGAGAATCAATAAACATATCAATATATTATGTTTGACCAAAAGGAATAGTAGGTTCTCAATTCTCATGTGTGAACTACTGCTATGTGTGCTATCCCAAAGGACTAATCCACTTCAAAGTTCAAACCAAACTACCAAAGGTATGTTCTTTGAACTGGTTGCTTCTTGACGCGAGAGTTGAGTCCGTGAGAGTTGACTCAACTCTTAATACATATTAGTAATTTCGCATAATTCATGGCTATGCAAATAAAAAATTATTATTATTTAACTATATCAAAATTAATTATTTTTTAAAATATAATTTAATAAGTATATATTAACAGAAAATAATTAAAATACAAATTAGAATAAAACGAACATGAAGAAAGAGAATAAAAGTAAGATTGGAGAAAAATGAGGTTAATATTTAAATAATTAACTGAAAGATGTGTGTGTGTGAGAAAAAAATATAGAAGTAAATCCAGACAGATCTCATACTTAATAAAAGAGTAGATATTAATTTAATATTTATATTCTTTTATCAAGTGCGAGACCTATATATAATTATTCTATTTTTCTAATGGAATATATAACTTTTTACTATATTGGTTTTGAAAAGTTCAATATCTCGTTTCAAATGAAGTTTCAGGAAAAATAAAATATAATTCTTCAAACAGTTGATTTCGGGTTGGATGTACCTTTTTCATAAAAACAATAACAACAAAAACAATAATGATTAAAAGTTAAAACTGAGCTACGAAGTGCTTGTACATGAGAATTTTCATTAAAATTTAGGAAAACTTACACTCAATTATCTTTAACTTTCGTCTAATTACAATTTAATTCTTATTCTTTATGTATTTACAATTTAGTCCCTAAACTTTGCATTTCATTGGAGGTCCTGACGTCCGTTAGGTTGGCTAGTTATCATTTTCAAATTGTCTCTGAATTTATTACAAATACATCCCTAAGATTTCTTTTTAATAACAAAACAATCCCTGTAATTTTTGAAATTTACGAAGGACAACTGACTAAATTAGCGGAACCTAACGGATGTCTGGACCTCATATTGAATGTAAAATTTAGAGACTATATTGTAAATATGTAAAGAATAGAGATTGAATTGTAATTAGGCCTAATTTGAGAGTAATTAAATGTAAGGGCGAATTACACTCAGGTACCCTTAGGTTTGCCCTAATTAAAACCCGGTCCCTCTTATTTCGAAAATTACATATGAACCCCTAAAAATACTGTTTCAATTACAAATCAGTCTCTTTTTAGGGTTCATATGTAATTGAAACAGCGTTTTTAGGGATTCATATGTAATTTTCGAAACAAGAGGGAATGATCTGTAACTAGAGCAAACCTCAGGATACATGAGTATAATTTGCCCTTAAATGTAATTATCCTAAAATTTGTCAATTGTATTTTTTACATTGGTGTCATATATTTCATAATATGAACAATTGTTGACTTGCTATTTTGGGGCATTACTTTTAGGTTTCGGGCTTAATAAAATATTTATTTGGTTTCCACCCCTTCTGCTCCAAGTTTGAATACAGTCAAAATTTAATAAAGACAAGTGTTTGGACCAAACTAATATTACTTAAAATACCCAAATCAGATAGACACATTATTCATAAAGACGCAATAAGGAATTAAGCTATACTGGTATAATATTTGATAGTGTGGAACAACGAGAGAACCTCCCGCCTCTCTCCAGTGAGAAATCCGACCAACTGAGGAGAAGCACCAAAAAGTTCAAATCGGGGACGGACGAAACAAGTGTTGATATGGAGGGGGTTGAATCAGAGAAAGCCAGCAGCCTGGGGGCGGAATCCCCATGGACGAAATCGTATTTGGCTTCATTGATGGGCAATAAAACAAAAGCACATCCGAAGTTCCAGGAGACGAGGCTTGATCTTGAGAAAATCCGCATTGAGGAACCCACGGAGAATCACCAGTATCCTAGGATTCATCTGTCAGAAGAGTATAAAGAAGAGATTAGGCGGCCATGGAGATCTGCAATTATACTCCGTATCTTAGGACGCGGCATGAATGTCAACCTGCTATCGGCCCAGATAGACAAGATGTGGAAATTACAAGGGGAGTTTGATTTAATCGAACTCGGAATACAATCATAAAATTCAAGTAGCAATGACCTTCACAGCCTCAATATACATAAGCGCCACAGGCATCCAAACCTTAAGTACAATGAAAGTAAATATGAGTGTGTGTGAAAGTAAAACTAGGCTCTAATATAAGACACATAAAGACTTAACTTCCTGCCTAGTACTCTTCAAGAGAAACCTGCACAACACCACTGAAACAAATTCGGGATCAGTCTATAGGAGATTGGTGAGTATAAAATGGGGCATAAATATAATATAAGACAAAATTTAAATCAGTACATGCAAGCTATAATCCCAAAAGAGGTTTTCTAAGAATTTCCCAAGTGGTTAAGAAAGGAATCATCTATTGGGATTATAACAACCAAATTTCAATTCATAATTCATTCATAGGTCATAAGTGAGCCCGGCGTAAGGCTTAAATCTCCAACGTCCACCTCGTGTATTCATAAATCATAATTCATAAGTCATAAGTCATAAATCATAATTCATAATTCATTAGTGATCATACATTAATTCTTTTGTGCACATTCATTCATCATACATGTCCTTTAGGCAATCCGTGTCCCGGCCTTCCCGTACTGTTACAACCTCCTTTCTCCGGGTGATGGTTCGGGTAACTAACCCTTGCCATCCATACATGATGGCTAGTGGGGTCCATGAAATCCCAAAAGCCCGGTTCCCCTTCCCAGCCAAACCTTCTAGCGGGTCGGTTACACCGTAGTTTGGTTGGGATTGGTATATGGGGTTCACCGTCGGCCCTTACCTCCCCGGATCGCCATGCACACTAAGTCTCAGGACCCTCATAATAGTGCATTCAATCAATTTGTCAAAACATAGTGTAGGTGTTCATAAATAAAAAGGCTTAACGTTTGCAATCATTTACTCGATGAAAAGACTCTATATATACGTACATAATACTTTGGCTTAAAACTTTGCACATTGTGAATATATTGGGTCAAGATAACTAGTAGTAGAGAAACCCACCTTTAACACCTTACCGATAAATACCAAAAGAAAGGAAGGCTCGAAGATAGTCTAAGAACCCGACAAGTCTCCGCCTTGGAGAGAAACTGCACAAAAGTCAACATTGTGCATTCGTGAGACTCAAGACTCCAAATGAACCATATATGACGCACGACTATACATTAATGTGGTATGGCATGCATAATAAATGATAACATGTCATCAAGATGTTTATATGCATAATTAGTGCCTTAAAGACACAAACACAAGCAATTCATTCATTACATGAAGGGATCATTTACATTCGGCTTCACATCTTTCATAAACCATACCAAATCAATCCATGAATATCACATAATAACCAATGCACATACCAAGACATGTTTACAATGCATATAAATCATAAAAGGAAAGATAAGTATCACACGAAACATATAAACCAAGAAAAGGTTCATGTACGCAAACTAGAGAGCATATAAGGCATGTGGGATCAAATTTCAAAGGCGATCATATAAAATGAGTCACAAATCAATAACATATATTATAACACATAATATTACAAGTTAGTAATGCATATATAGTAAGTGAACCACATACAAGGGTCAAGGAAGTGAAAGGAACGCAAGATAAATGATTGGAGTACGTTTTGGTCAGAGCTGACAGTTTTTGGAAATGCGCAAGCCGTAGGAAAATGGGGATATCTCAATTTGTACAATTTGGAATTGAGTTTTGTTTATTAGAGATGAAACCAGATACACAGGGTTTTCTAAAAATAGGTGGCACGAATCATGGTTCAAAGAGAGGAGAAAACGGTGTAGGTGTGAAGTTGGACTAGTGCAGATTTTTGAAGAAGTATCGACACCAAAAAGGATTGATTTTATCTCACAGACCAGAAAATATATTAAGGTGAATTTAATTGGAGAATGTCATAGACTTCAAGATGTTTGTGTGGTTAAAATTCCAGGTCATTCCGAGTCCGGATGGAGGGTCAACGAAACAAAACGAACTCAAACAGAATAGGAGGGCAAGACCAACGGTTGTTGATATTTTGCCCTTCAAAACTAACAGCCGTTGATATGAGGTAGATGAATTTTAAAGCTACTGCCTCACTTCAATGGTCGTTGGGACCTTAGGCATGCATTTCCAACTGCCGTTGATCCTCTCCAGCCTCCAAAACAAGTTCAAAACGTCCCACAAAAGCTAAGGCAAGGTTTTGGCATGCATAAACACTTAAAACTCAATCCAAACACCTTCATAAAGCTATAAATTCATAAATTAACACATCAAAGCATCCAAAGGCATTCAAGAAGTAAATTCCAAGTTCATTCATCAAAGATTTCAAGTAAAGTGAGCACATAAGAGAAAATGAGGCATATAGGCATTCATGAGTGCATATGGAACCATATATTCACATTCTTGACATCAAGGCTCATAAATATAGTTCACACTTCAACATGTTACTCATCCACAAGAAGTGGGGAGAAGGGGATTAAGGTTTCTAGGGCATACACCAAGCTAGAGTAAGCATTCATATTAGGAATCAACTATATAACACATATCTTGTACATTTTGAGCACCAAACCGTGTAGTCATCCATTCCCCTTCAAACCCAGCATATACATTAAAGGATAAACCTTCCCCATTTAATCACCAAGCAACGAATTCACATATACACCCTAAATATGCCTCAAGTATCATCATATGTGCACATAAGCTCCAGGAAGTCCATAGAAGTACAAGAATCCCCAAATTCACACAAACCCATTTAGAGCATTCATGGAAAATCTTTCCACATTTAACTACCAAGAGATATAAGTCCAAATATTCACAAATTCACTCCAAGAAAACAATATGGAAGCATAAGAACACAACAAGAATCATGGATATGCAAGAATTCAAGATTTCCCCTAAAACCCTTACTTTTTCCCCAATTTCCAATCATGCTTAAACCATGGAGAATGCTTGAAATATTTACCATATAAGATGCACAAGAACACAAGAAATTCAAATATTTAATTACCTTGAAGAGATATGCAAGAAAAATGAAGATTCTTGAGCTTGAGGTTGTAACAATGGAGTTGGATATGGAGTTATCTTCTTTCTCTTGTAACAATGAAGAAAAATAAATGTTTTAGTTGGGTAAAGGGGTTTGTGGGATGTGGGTTAGCTGATAGGGGGGAGAGAGAGTGTTGTTCAAGTGGGCTAGGGTCAATGTGTAGGGTACTAGGTGTGTATAGTAGGTACGCAGGTCCTTTTTGTTCATTTGTTGTCATTTAAAGCATAAGGCTCGTTTGTTGCTGCCTTTCTCACTAACTTTTTAGATTAATTATGGAATAAAATATATTATGGCTGATGGGGTTTAAATTAAGGAGTATGTGGGCTCTTGAAACACCCAATTTGGACTTAAAATGAGAGAGTTATGCCATTTTTACTATAAGGGGATCATTCTTGGCGGGATTAAGGGTTCATGAGTGTTTTGGGCAAAATTTGAGGGTCCGAACCATTTTAGAAAAATATGAGGCTAGTCCAATCAAATCTGAATCGTCGATTCGAGTTCAACGAAGGTGACGGAATTCGAATCCAAATTCCCGAGCTCAAGATATGCATGCCAGAACGAAAGGTGCGTTAAGTGCTCGTTAACCCCCTTTTCGTCACTAAATTAAAATGAAATGCGTATGTATGCCAAATGAGTCCAAAAATGATGAACGAACACATGCACATGATCAAAATACGCATATCTATCACATACTCAAATTCCAAAAAATTCCAAGTCCACACTCAAAGAATCGGCACACGAACACACCATTCATGCGCAAGTTATTCAAACGATCAAATAGTCTGACCAAATCACTTATTCAAATAATCTCAAATATAATGAATACTAAGAATAATCAATTAAGTCATATAAAAGCATAATTAAAGGAATTTAAACTGCACAATTAATATCACATAAATCAAATTAGTGCCGCCGAAAGATCGGGGGTCACAATACAAATCATCAAATAAATAGGCAAAATAAGGAGTACGAGATGCTATTCTATAATATAAACTTACCTTCAAGAGTTGGGAAAAGATGGATGTGATGAGCTCTTGGAGAAGAAGATTGAATAGTGACTTTGGATGGTAAATGGTTGGTCAATTTTTTGCTGTTGCTTTCTCCAGTGTTTAGAGAGTGAGAAATGAAACTTAAATGTTTGTAGCTGATAGGGAATTAAGTATGGAGCATGTGGGCCCAAAAATCACGTAATTTGAAGTTAAATTGAGGGGGTTATGACATTTATATTGTAAGGGGGTCATTACGGCCGGGAATAAGGGCTCGGTTGGGTTCGAGCAAATTTTGAAGGTCCGAACGATTTTAGAAACATATGAGGCTAGTTCCATTGAGTCCAAATCGTCGATTCGAGCTCAACGGAGGTGACAAAATCTGAATCTGAATTCCCGAGCTCAAGATATGCATGCCAGAACGAAAGGTACGTTAAATGCTCGTTAACATCCTTTTCATCCCTAACTTAAAATGAAATGTGCATGCATGCCAAATAAACCTGGAAATGAAACACGAACACATGCACACGTTCAAAACATGCATATCCATCACATTTTCAATTTCCACCAAATTCCAAATCCAATACGTAAAGAATCGGTACGCGATCACATCATTCATGCGCAAGTTATTCAAATGTTCAAACAGTTCGATCAAATCCCTTATTCAAATAATCTCAAATATAAGGAATGCAAAGAATAATCAACTAAATCATATTAAAGCATAATTAAACGAATTTAAATTGCACAAATAGTATCACATACGTCACAACTGTATAATTGAAAAATCGGGGTGTTACAACCTCTCCCCCTTAAAAGAATCCATCCTCGGATTCACCGCTCGTCTAAGCAATCAGTGAGGAAACCCCATCCCACAAGCAACAATGAGAGAACCCCGTCTCTCAACAACAAAGAGAGATAACCCGTCTCTCAAGCAACAATGAGAGAACCCCGCCTCTCAACAACAAAGAGAGAAAACCTCGTCTCTCAAGCAACAATGAGAAAACCCCATCTCTCAACAATAAAGAGATAACCCCGTCTGTGAGGCCCGATTCGATACATCGCCCAGGTGTGTGTCACGAGAGACTTTACTTCTTGCAATTATATGTTTAATTCCAACTTAAGTGATTATGTGCGTTAATTAATTAAAAATAAAAAGAATAAAATATGAATTCTTGCATGACAACTTGGGGATTGATTCAATTTAATTCAAGAATAGGACTTGGGCCTATTTGTATTTGGGCCTAATTTAAGTTAGGCATGTTCCGGGTAAAATTTTCCTTGGTGATCCCGGATGTTCGATCCAAGTCCTTAATATTTCCCTAAAAAAGTCTCTCCTGAGTCACCATGGAAAAGCATTTGATGACTTGGGTGTTTGGGACTCGGTAAGCAATGTTTTAGTCCGTATTAATTTTGTAGGTTCGAATTCGTGTTTCCTATAGTGGGAGGTCTGTAGCGCCCCCAAACACTACAACTCCCGCACCGCATGTGCCACCCAGACTCTTCACACGTACAGGTTTGTACCACGTGAGTTTATTTATTATTTTACATTTATTTTCATATTTAATTGATGCATTACATTCATAATTATATACTTATTTGATCAATTTGAACTATATGTTAATCGCGTAATTTGAATTTTCGTGTATTGAATTTTCGAGCATGTCAAGTGTGAATTATATGCTTCTTGGACTTATTTGGATGTTTTTAACTTGTTTTGGGCCTTAGTGTAATTAGTTTTGGACTCAATTGTGTAGTTTTTGAATGTTTTGGGGTCATTCGATAATTATGACCTTTTGAGTCCTTAGGTCGTTTCTTGAGCTAGGGAACTCAGAATCGAGTTCCAACACCTTCATTGCATTCCATTTGGTAATTGAGATTCAATGAGATTAACCACGTATTTTTCCAACTTCGTTTTGACCCTTATATCGACTCATATACACTCACGTACAAAAAAAGACCCAAGTGGGACCCATAGCCATACTTAATTGTGAACTTTTCTTCCCCTTTTTATCAAATATTCAGCATCTCTCTCCCTCACAATACACCACCACCGAATTACCCTCCCAAGAAAAAAGAAAAGAAGCCAACACCTTTACCCTCCATTAAAGCTTCAAGCCCCAAGCACAAGTCTTGTGATTTCTTGCTTTTCTCTTCTTGGTATGTATATTTTTGGATTCTTTGTGACTTGGTGATCTCATATATGCGCATAAATCTTGGATTTCATAGTGGGATTTATGGGATTGAATATGGTATGATTTTGGAGGGTTTGGGACATATGTTGCATCCTTGCATCTCTTTGGTACTTGTTGCATTTATATGCATATATAGGTGTATTAAATGCCTTTTTTCCTTGGTTATTTATGGATCCCTTGGCTTAGTGGTTGAGTTGGAAAGTTGGTGTATTTATGGCTAATGTGGGTTTGTGGAGTTGGGCTTGAATTCTTGGTATGTGGCTTCCTATGAATATTATACGTGTAGATAAGAAGGCTTTATGCATGACAGTTGAGTTTTGGCATGGATATATGGTTGATCACTTGGACCCCTTCACCCTAATTTATGTATTTGGATGCTCTTATGTGTTGGAATGAGTTATGGATACTTTGGTGCATATTTGCTGAATTTTGAATGCTTGTAGGCCATTTTGAATCCAACCTTGCCGGTTGAGGTCGTATATGCGCGTTTGTGTGTTTTGTTGTGAATTTGAGTATGAATCTTTGATTCCTCGATCCCATTCGATGTCTTATATGTTCTTGAGTGAGTTTTGATGCTTAAGTATGATTTGGATTGGTTTTGGAGTGATTAACTTGCTGCCTTTGATGCTTGATGGTTTGTTTGAGACTTGGTCTTGATTTTTGCATTTCATTTCGTGGAGGCAGGGGCCGCACGGCCACATGGAATTCTTGCACAAACGGCATGCGAAGTTCGACTTGGGGAAATTTTTTTGAAAAAATAACCACACGGCCAATCGATTTTTGAGCTTAAATGTCGCGCGGCCCCGGGTGAACTTCGACCCCTCTTTGGAAATAATACCGCAAGGCCGTGCAGTATTTACACTAAAGCCGCGTGCGACCGCAACATTATTACCTTGCATGCATGTTTTGTTTCGCTCTCTTTCTTAATTTATTTGATTCCCTCGATTCTTTCATGACTTGTACACTTCTCTAGCATGATTATATGTGTCTTAACTTGGATGCATTCGATCTTGGTATGATTTCGAGTATGATTTTATGAGATATGGTTCAATATGCGTTTATGGTATGTTTATGCATTTTATTGCATTCATGAGCATTGTTGAGCGTCTATTTGGTTCATATTTGAGTCTAAGTCTTGGGTTTGTGTTTCCTTATCTCAGCTCCACCTCCGAAAGTTAAAGAACCCGAGGTTCAGGTGTTCGTTGCTCACTCCGATCCGCTTCTATTCGCTCTTTTGCTCAAGGTGAGGGTTAGGTTTGTATAGATGAAAACCTATGACCTTTATGTGAATTGAATTCGAACCCCACATGCATTATATCGCTACTATGAATAAATAGGGTGTGTATGATATGAGTTTATTTTGTGTACAACCTTTGGATCATGTGAAAATGGTATATGTATCAGCATATATGAGCTTTAATCTGAATCCTTGTACGTTTCCATTTGGTTCTAGCGAGCATGCCCTGAAAGATGGGAATTGGTATGGTTTTATGAATTTGGGCCCTCGAATTGTGGGTAAGGGAGACCCGGGACGACCATCGGGGTCGCCGGTTATGACCCCTATGCACTTTCCATTTGAGATATACATGCGGTTGTAAGGCATATCATCTTGAGTCCTCGGTGAATAACTGGGGAAGGCACAACGTGGGCTAGCTACCCCGTGTGTATATGAATCCCTATGGGTGAAAAGGGTTTGCTCCCCTAACATCAAGAAGTTGAGATGGATTGAATTATGAGTTATGTTTTAATTTGAATCAATGAAGCTGGGGATACCCGTTCTCACCGGGCTTTATGTTTCCTTTGATATGGTAATTGTGAAATGAGTTGGGATCCTTATGTATCTATGTGTATCTTCTGAAATGGCTTTGGTTTGCAAAACCCCGACTCGGTTCATGATATGCCTCCATTTGAATCTACGTTATGCTCTCTCTATATATTTACGTGGGTGTGCATTTAGCCCCCTCACTCATTCAAGTGGGTCGATTAACCCCTCTTTCTTCACTCTTTAGTTGCAGGTTCTCGAGCTAGGCGGGGAAGTCGTCGTGTCTTATTGTACTTCCGAGTCTAGGTCGAGTTTGCATCATTGTATTTACTTTTGATACACTTGTTTTATTTTGGCTTGTATATATCTTGGAGATTATGAATACTTGTATTATTTCTGGGCTTGTAGCCATTGTTTATAATATGTTAGCTCCGTTTTTTGGATCCTGTGTTGCTTACGCATGTTTGTATTGCTTGCTGTTGCACGCTCTGTATAGGTTTAGCCCCGCTTAGCCTAGTGTGTGCATTTAGGTCTCCGTTCGCTTAGACTTGAGCTCATATATGGATGTCCATTTCATATGTGGGTTTGGGTCTAGGTGTGGGGACATTTTACCGCAATACCCTCAAGTGGATGTGAGACCTAGCACTCAAGAAATACTACAACGAACGGTCTAAATGATACTTAGGTAGAGCGTAAGGTAAATTGCAGCGGGAGATAGAGAAATTTAAAACTTTAACTTAAATGTTAGGAATAGTGCCCTATAAAGCCGATTGTAATATCCACGTTGGACTTTTCCTTATTGTAATCACAGATAATCTTTGAATAAAATAACGATTTAAGGCAAGACTTCTTTATATGCTTTTGTTTGGGTTTGTAATTTACTTTGATTGTGCATGTATAAGAACTCCCCTAATCCTGATGACTTTTAGGACTCTACCATTTAAGTGAAATGGTTCATAAGACGAGCCCTATATCACATAAGTCATGATTAGTAAATCACTCCAAGCCGATGAGTCCTACA
>JBBMKE010415042.1:0-11308 GCA_037834125.1 Lippia alba | reverse complement strand
ACCAAGAAGTTGAAAATGATTGAATTATGATTTGAGTTTTATGAATCTAAGAAGTTGAAGGATACCCGTTCTCGCCGGGTTTTATGTTTTCTTTTTGTATGGTAATTGTGAAACGAGTTGGGATTTCTTTGTATATATATGTATTCCTTTTGAAAATTCATTTTGGATTGCAAAACCCCGACTTGGTTCATGATAGGCCCCTTTGGATCTTTGATTTGCTCCTATACGTATTTATATGGGTGTGTGTAGCCCCTTCACTCAGTCAAATGGGTAGACTGACCCTCATTTCTTCGCTTCTTTAGTTGCAGGTTCTTAAGCTAGGCGGGGAAGTCTTCGTGTCTTGTGGTCTTCTTAGTTTAGGTCGAGTTTGCATCATGTGTATTTATTTTGATTACTCTTATGATTAAGCATGTTATATGAATTTAAGTATGTATCATTTTGGAGAATTTGAATACTTGAAATTTTTGGGCTTGTAGCCATTGTTGATATTTTTATGATAGCTCTGTATGTTTGGATCTTATGTTGCTTCCGCATGTATGTTTTATTTCTTGCGCACTCTGTTCAGGGTTAGCCCCACTTAGCCTAGTGTGTGCGTGTCTAGGTCTCCGTTCGCTTGGGCTTGGGCTCATGTATGGACATGTATTTCATATATGAGTTTGGGCCTAGGTGTGAGGGATGTGGATGGCCCACGCTAGGGCATCACATGTACTGTCTACTGGAGTGCAAATGTGTTTGTTGTGCATTTGTGAAATTGTGTTTCACTTTTTATTCTTAAATCTTAACACTGGAAAACTTTAACAAGTTTAAACACGTTTTCTTTGTAATTTTTAGTTTTTCTTTGGTGAAAGTATTAGTGTATAATGTATTACTGTATTAGACTATTAGTATATTATATATATATATATATATGTATATATATATAATAGTATATAATATATATCTAAAACCGATCGGGTATTTCGGGTAGTGAATTACTACCCGAACCGATATTTTATATATAATAGTATATAATATATATCTAAAAGATCGGGGTTAATCGAGTAACCGATCAGGGTATTTCGGGTAGTGAACTACTACCCGAACCGATATTTTATATCGGGTACCCGACCCGATATCCGAAATTTACAAAATTATCCGATCGGATCGGGTACCCGATCCCGATCCGAAACGCCCACCCCTAGGTTTAAGTCTTAAAGGACATTGCACGAGATAGCTGATTCAAGACTTATGTTGGGCCTGCACAAGTCAGACATAGAAGCATATGAGAATCAATAAAGGACCTACACTTACATAAGCAAGTTGATCTCTTATTATTTAAGTCTTTCATAGGTTATAACGGAGACCTTGGCCAAGGAAGTAGATCGAGACCAAGAGAGGGGTTTCTTGGATCGAGATCAAATGGATATGAAATGAACTTGACTTTTAAGATCAAGATTATTAGGGTTCTAATTATTCCTTACTTTAGATCTTGGTTGACGGATAGGTTGTAGGAGGACCTTATTTCACATATGAAAATAACTGAAAAGTTCTTTCGAATTGATATATTCTTATTCAGCTAAGGGTCACACACCTGTTGCTAGACTACGATAGTGTGATTGTGGACCGATTAATTAATAAGCGTATTAATTAATAAGGGTCACTACTAATTAAATAATGAACCTAGAGGGTCAAATACAAATGCCCAGTCACGAGGACTAAGACTTGAATCGATTAAACGAGTTGAACGAACCAACACAATGTTGAGAAGGGGCTACACGTGTGTTGCAGATGTATGGTGCACGTGTCTAGGTGTGCCATGTGTCATCCTTGTGTGATGATTAAATAATTAATTTGATTAATTATAATGAACTTTAATTTAATTATGAATTACCATTACGTCCTAATTTGGAGATATAAAGTCTAATAAATAATTAATTATGATTTCATTATTATTAACATCAATTTATTATGAATAAATAAATAAAAATATCTACAGGGATTAGATATTATTTTTTGCAAAATAAGTTGGTCAAAAGTGAACTTTTAGTCAAAGTATGAAGGTTTTATTTCCAAGCAAGAAATCTCTTATCTTGACGTGTAACACCCCAAATTTTCGATCGGCCAGGTACGTCGTAACAGGAGTGCTAAGTGCATGTTTTAATTATTTATTTATGTTTAATTATGTTTAAACTTGTGATATATGATTTGTATATGAACTATGTGCTATAATTTGAACGTTTTGCCATATTTGCCTTGTTCTTGACTCGTTTGACCCCATACTTGACCTCGACTCTTATGAATATGTGTCATGCATGATTATATGAATAATAAAATTGTTTACATGCTCGTTTCACGTTTTCGGACTCATTTAAAATGATAACGAACCATTTATTTGATTTGGGGACTTGAGATCAGGAATTCAAATTCGAATTTCGGGAGCATTTCTGGACTCCCAACAGAAATTGAAAGCTATAGAACCTAGCCTTGTATTTTACTAAGCCCGTTTGAGCCTCCGAAACCTGCTCGAACCGTAAGCCTCGCGTGCATGTGACACCCCTTCACTGTTTTGCCCGTAATTTACTCGTTTTAAGTTTGTTCGACCCGATTCTTGAACCTATATGACCCTAACACAAAAACCTACCCTCTCATATTCCTCATTTCAGCATAGAAACCCTTGAGGACTAAGAAAGAAGAAGAGAAGGGAGAAAGAAGGGGAATTCCCGTCACTATTCACCTGAGGGCTCGTTCGACCTTCAATCTTCGTCAAATGCAAGAGATAAGCGTATTTCTTGTCCTCTACCCATGGTGAATCTTTCAAGCCTTGATTCTTCCATTTTGAGCATGATTTGAGCTAGGTATGAACTTGTGTGTGCGAATATATGGGTTTGTGAAGATTTGAGGATTTCTTGCTCATTTGTGGTTTGATTCTTGATCCGTGAAGTGCTATGTGACCCTTGATGCATCCTTGATCTATCGATATCCTTGTATTTGAGTTATATGCTGAGTATGAGATTCTACCATTGATGGGTTTGGAGCTTCTGTTTGAGATTTGAACTCCAATCTTGCCGGTTTGATTGTGTTTGCTTCGAAGGTGGTGTGTGTTGCATTTTGTGTTATTTTGTGGTGGTTTTGTGGTGTTGCTGTTGTAAGTTGTTGCATTGATTTGCTTTTGCTCCCTTGTTTTGAACCATGCTGCTGCTGTATCTTTTCTTTTGGGAGAAGACAAGGCAGTACGACTGTGTCCGTTTTGTACACAAAATGGACGAGATCGTGTTGTGTTCAAGTTTTTGGTGAAAAATCAGACCCATCTGTGTCCTAAATGAACTGGAACTAGACATGGCCATGTCCAAGCTTCGTTTTGAGCTGAAAATCTAATTTTAAATCGGACATTGCCATGTCAATTTTGTGAAGAAACTTGATATGGTCGTGTCATGTGAGTGCAACAGCAGCGGGTGTTCGTTTTGTGTTTTTGTTGCTTTTTCCCACCCCTATTATGATCCCAACTTGTTGTTAACATGTAATACTATGTGTTTGGATGTTTATTTTGATTTTGTGGCCTTGTTATCTATGTGTAAACGTGGCCATTAATGCATAATCGTTTTTAAGTGCTACGTGTGAAACCTTCTTGTGGGTGTTGCCTTCTTGATGCGTGTTAAGCTTGTATATGCATGAGCAATGCTATAATTTGATATGTTTGATGTTTATTTCATGTATTATCAGTTGTTTCTTGTCTTGATCTTGTGATTTCGACCTTTGAATACATACACGAACTTGAACGCTTGATATGTTTTCTCTAGTTGTTGCATTTGCATCACTTGCATCCATATGTATTTGCCGAGAGTCTATATAGTTCATATTGAGTCTAAGTATGTCTTCCTTAATTAGATTGTCCTTGAGGAGTAGCTCGTTGGTTTGGAGCTGCTCTGTAGGCGTGGTTTGCTTCGTTTTGTTTGGCTCGCTCGTCAAGACGAGGTTTTCTTTATTTTTAGTTAAAGTGACCTATAACCCTACGTGTATTTTGAAGTCCTCATATGAAATACAAATATTATATGATAGATACGTGTTTGATATGTACTTTGAGGGCTTATCCCGCTTGTCTCAAAATCTTGAAAATATTTTTATTATGCATATACGCTATGTTTTGATTTGTTTTGAAAACCTTGAGCAAGTTTTGAACTTGTTAGTAGAAATTATCTTGAAAGATAGGTCCCTTGAACTTAAATTTGTACTTGTCTTGTTGGGCCCCGGAGATTGTGGGTAAGGAGACTCGGAGACGGCCAAGGGATCGCCGGACAAACCTCTTGTACATGATCTCCACTTGAATGATGATCCCGGGACCCATTAGGAGGCTTGGTAGAGGATGAAATCCTTGGGCGTGAGTGTCACAAAACTCACAACCGTGACATACTTGCTTGCTTAGATGGCTAGGGTAGATACCACCCTTCCGTCACCGGAGTTGAGGTAGGATTGGTTTGACTTATTCTTACTTGACTTGCTCTTGTCTTGACATGAGGAGCTGGGAGAAAACTTGTAATCGCCGAGTTACTGGCATGTTTTGTATTGAGAATGGACTTATAACTCTTAAAATTGATAGTTTTGGTCTTCTACCCAACTTTCTTTCAAATGTATGTATAAATATATCTATTATCACAGAAAATGTTTTAGAGTGCAAAAACCATCCCCGGTTATGAATTTTTTTAATTTGACACGTGTTTTGCTCTATACATATATATGGGTGCATATGTTAGCCCCCTCACCAGTCTTAGGACTGACCCTCTTTGTTGTTTTCCACTTTTTCCCCTTTTCTTGAGTTTGCAGGTACTCGTTAGAAGTTTGAGCTGGGCGGCGGTCGTCTTTCGAGCCTTTCGATCTTGTTGTCCGAGTCTCATGTATTTCTTGTACTTATTCTCGCATTCTTGAATCTTGCAATCTTGTGATATGAATTATTTTGATTCTTAAAGCTTGTAATTAGTTTAATTTGGCCCCCTGTTGCAGATGTTCTTAACTATGAATATGATCTAGTTCTTGAGTGCATGTGTATGTTTTAAATTGGCCTATGACCTGCATGCATGTATAATTTAACTCGGCATGTGGCCTGTATGTTTACATGTGTTTGAGATCCTGTTGCTTCCGCTTATGCTTTGCTCTTATTGGCGTGTTCTGTATTAGGGTCTAGAACGCCTAGCTTAGGGAGAGTTTTTGTTTGTCTCCCGTTCGCCATACTTGGTGCGTGTGCAGGGGATATGGTGCTCTCCGCTCGGGGTGCTACACGACGGATAAGGAATCATTTTTCTATAAGATAGAGGGGTTTGAACCCCTAGCCTATATATAAATGGGGTTCGAACCCCATGAAGGGTGTTAGACAAATTCTCTGTAACGCCCCGAATTTTCATCCGCACAGGTATGAATTATGTGATATTACGGGCGCATTTAAATTTATATTTATTTATGTATTTCTTTTATTTCATTTGAATTATTTTAAATTCTTATGAATATTGAGTATTTGAATGAATTTGAATATGAATACTTGAACGTAAATGCGCATGATTAATGTGTTCGATTGCCACTTCTATTTGAGTTGAATTCTGAATTTCGTGAAATTTGAGTATGTGGTAGTTTTGTATGTTATGAATATGTATTTGTGCTCCGATTTTAATTTTGGACTCGCTTGGAACCCCGAAACCAACCGGAAAAAAAAATCTCTCGCGCCTAAATGACCACTCCTTACTAAAATGACCATAAAACCCTCAATTCTCAACCAAATTATATGAGGTTTGAGCCTAAATGCCCCTACCTTATACCCCTATCAAACCTTACTAATTTAATTTCAATTTCAACAGCCCAAACCCTCCAAAAATAGCAGCAAAGATCTGAGTCCCCAAGAGAAGGAAAAAAGAGCACTATTCATCATCTTCTCCATTGCACCATCACATTGGTCTCTTCCCTTCTTTCATAAGTGAGTATGGATTATTGTATGGAATCATTTCCTCTTTCATTTAAGTGCTTATATGCATAAATTGGTTGAAGTTTGCTTAGGTTTTGGATTCATGGTCATGTATGAGGGTTTGAAGCCAAATTTTGATCAAGCATGTTTCCTTGTGCTTTTCTTATGTTTGATTGATGGGATTTGATCCTAGAGCATGTATTTATGTTGGTATGGAATCATATTTTTGAGTGGTTGAGGCACTCAAGACTTGCCATTAATGTGGATTGGATGAAAATGTTGTGATATGATCATATATACCACTTCTTGCTTTTGCTTGTGTTTTGACTCATTTTCTTGCATGATTTGAACTTGAATTCTTGGTATAATTGAGTTTGAGCATGAATTTATGTGTTGGGATGACTTTAGAGTGCTTGGTTGTGGCTTAAAGGGTGAAAAACAGGGTTGGAAATCGAAATCTCCAGCCCTGAACGGGGTAACGCCCGTTACACCCATTTTGCCTTGCTTGGGTGTAACGGCCGTTAATCCTGGTATGGGAATTCCTGTACCAGGTAATGGCCGTTACCCACTTTTCAAAGGGTTGGGGGTAACGGTCGTTACCCCACCTGCTTCTCTCGTTTGTATTTTTTCTTCGTTTCTTCGTTCGTTTCACTTGTTTCCCTCCCCGATCTTGATCCCTAAGTGTTGTATTCATGTTTTTGATTGTGTATGGCTATGATATGAGTTCTTATGCTTGAATTTGTTTTGTATTATGTTTCATATATGTGTTATGAAGCTCGTGTTCGAATAGGGTTCATTTGACAATTTATGTGCGAGTTATGTGTTCGTGTGTCCTCGTGCTCCTTTATGCGCATGAATGCATGAATTATTTGGTTGTGAACCCTAAGTGCCTATCTTATCCTATCTTTATGACTTTTATGTCTTTTTTATTAATTGAATTATGTGTTATGAATGTTATTGGAGAATTTTAGCTTGAATTGAAATGGTACGTGCATGATATGACCTCGAATGACCGTGAATGATCGAAATTGTACTTTGTTGCATCTTTATGACCTTGTTTGATCTCATATGCATCTTATATCATGTTCATAATGTTACCGTGCGTCGTATATGGTTCTCATGAGTTTCATTTCACTTCTTTTGCACAGATACGGGTCCAGTTGGAGGCGAGGGCGATCTTTGAGCTCTTGTGTTACCTCTTTTTGTCTTGTAAGGTGGGTTTTTCTTCTAATAGCTAAATGACCCGATATATTCCTTATATGCAAAGTTTTGAGCCGAATTAGTACTATATGTATATCGAGTCTTTTAGAGTAAATGATTTCAACGTAAAACCTTTTTTTTATGATCCTAACCAAATGTTTTGGCGAGAGCATGAATATGCACGGACCCTGGAACTTAATGTGAGTGGCTATTTGGGAAGGCAAGGGCCGGCGGTAACACTAGTTCCAACCTCTTGACGGCGAAATTGACCTCATTAGGAGTTTTGATGATGAAAGGCTAATGGGGTTTTGGGGATTCATGTACCCCACTAGCCACAATGAATGGATGGTCGGGTTTTGCAAGGCTGTCCATCACCTGGTGGAAGAAGGAGTATGTGATCGAATGTTAATGGATTTGAATATTTGTGCACAAAAGAATGATTGCATGAAAACGCATGAATGAATGATTAATGAACACATGAGGAGAAGGTTGAAGATTGTACACGCCCGCTCGCCGGGCCATGAATGACCTAATGATTAATCGAATATGATAGTTATAATTCCATTGATGCTTTCTTTCCCTTGCCCGCTTGGGTAATTGTTCAAAACCTTCAAATGAGATTATAACTTACTTGAATGTGTTTCAATACTGCAATATTTATATATTATGCCTTGTTTTATACCCATCAATCCCTTTTAGATTGAACCCGTTGTTGTTTCAGTTTTTTTTTTTTTTTTGTGCATGTTGGGAAGGTGCTAGGCGGGAATACAAGTCTAGTAGGTCTTGCATTTGAGTCTAGCATGTTGGTTTTGTACCTCACACACTCATATTATTTTTGTATTATATACCGTTTAATGTTTATGTTAGCTTGAGGCTGCGAAGGCCATGACTAGTTGTATATTAAAATTTTTGGAGCCTGTAGCTCATTGTACATGCATGTGTTATATGATAATGATTCCGGTTTTATTGTTTTACTCTGATTTATGTTGATACTTGGTTCAAGGGTTAGCCTTCATAGCATAACGAGTGTGTTGAGTCCCCGTTCGCCGTGATTTGATTCGTGTATGGATTGTCTATTTCATATGTGGGTCGGGTCTCGGTGCGGGGGATGTGACGCCTCGCGTTCGGGCGTTACATTCTCCTTTTCCAAATTATATCCCACAAAACCCAGAGAGCCGAAACACTAAAAATAGCACTAGCATCCTCCCCATTTAGATCGTGATCGAGGTTGATGTGGATCTTACTCTAGAGGGCTGCTATCTTGGAGTCTTGAAAGATTCAAAAGGAGCTCGTGGGACTTTCCGCTTGAAGAGCGTCTGTGAGCGACTCAAACGTGTTAAGAAAGCTTCTTAATACCTTACAAATCAGAAATAAGAATAGTAAGTCTAGATCTTGCTTTTGGAAAAACTTTTAAATTCCGTTATGCCTTTCTTTCGTGTTTTTTCTAACACTCGATCCACTGCTTTGGACAAGGACTTTGAGATGGACTATTTATGAAATGAGAGTTCCTCTTGCCTTAAACAAGTGTGGATCTTTTATTTATTCACAAAATTTTCCATGTGCTACTTTTGTAATCCCAACATAAGTCGTAATTCGAGTGTCTCAGAAGACATCCTTTTAAACTTATATCTAAGATTACCTAGTTTGCTCACATAAGACAACCATGAAATCTCAAGTTTAAGAATTAATGAATCATGTCATTAACTTGCGAAGTTCCCTAAGGTGAAAGTTTCCATTTCTAGAAGTGGTTACTGTCTTTTCTATTTATGAATTTTCTCACGCGTGACTCTTCAGCATACTTGTTCTCATAGCTAACATCCATGCACTTTGTGTAGGCATCAACTATACAATTTACACCCCATAAAACTAGGTGATTCCTTCTTAAGGACACCCACGCAAACAAGTCTTAATTGAGTCTAGTTGATATTCGTATTGTTTGTTGGACTCATTGACTTCGAGTAATTTTTAATCCAACTTAAGTTCGGACTTGTATCTTGTGTTATTAACATTAATGACAAAGTCCTAACAGCTTGATCGATTAGGGGAGTTCTAATATATGCACAGATAATTATATACATATAAAATATATTAGAGCATATAAAGAATTATTTATCTTTAATCAAAATCATTCCGTTTATTTGTGATTTTGTGAAGAAATAAATAACGCTGATTAAACAATGTCAATGTTCTCATAATTTTTAGAAGTTATATTGTATGGAATCGAATACAATACCATACGAACATAGCAATTCAATTTTTTAAGTTATTATATTAAAGATGTTAGATACAATATTTGATATGAGTATCTAATATAAGAAACTCACAATAATGTTCTTAAAATAGTTCGAGCATCACATATTAAAAGGACAATGGAAAAAGAAAAAAAAGGAAAGAAAAATGCTACAATTGAACGCACACTATTAATTCCCAACTCTTAACAATAGAGATGCGAAAAAGTAAGATTATTTTGACCATTGTTAAACCCTTCAAATTGATATTTCTTCTAAACCACCAATCCGTCATAAATATCCAATCAGTGGTCCAATACTCTCATCATTCGCGGTGTGGTGGGCCTAGGCGACTACGCCTAATAAATCCACTCAAAAATAGAAGAATAAGCGTAAATACCAACTTCATAAATTTTATCAAATTCGATATTATTTTATCTATTGATATTTCTAATTATCGTATTTGTTTCATATATATATATAAATATATACGTCTTTATTCAGACAATTAGAGGTTGAAAATTAAATGACTCAATTCAAATTAAGTTATCTAATCTCTTATACCAAATATTGAAATATATTACGTCATCTATATATTATAAATTAAAGTACATTAATTTCATGTATATATTAGTTATTTAAAGTATTACATAAGTTAGAATATGCAAATATTTATGTCTATAATCCTAAAGTCAATTTAGTTTCGAGATATTAATAATGGGGTAATTGTTATTTACACTAGTTTATGAGGGTAAATGAGACAGTAGAGTATAGTACAGGGGGGAAATTGTAATTTCCCTAAATTAATTTAGTGGTAAACCAAAACCATATTTTTACCTCGCAACATAAGGCGCTGTCGTGAGAATCCCTCTCCAACTCGCAAGAGCCAAGGTACCCCCCCTCTCCCACCCCCACCCCCAAATCCCAGATATACATGTAAATATCTGTATGTATATCGTTTAGGGTATAAATTCTGTGCTTTTTTACGTATATATTGATGGTTTATTCTGTGTGTGAACTTCAATGTAGAGAGGAAACTGAAGGAGGAGATCTGATGTACTTACTTAGGGATCTCAATTTTATTCAGAAACATGATGATTGCTTTAGAGAATAAAGGTATATTCTTTTCTCTGTGATTGTGCTGAAAATGTGTATATGACTCTAGGTTGTTGTTTTTGTTCTTTGATTTGGAGTAATTGCTTATGTGCGTGTGCATTTTTCTTTTCCTGCTCGTTTGGTTGTGAAACCCAGCTGAATGGGAACATAAAATAGTTTTGTTTGGTTTGGTTTGGTTTTTAGGATTTGAAATTCTAGTGTGTATCAGTATCTTTTGTGAAATAGTGATTCTTTTTGGTTTTTAGTTGTTCAGGGGTTGTAATTTGGTGATTGAGTTGGATTTCCGTGTGTATTGCTTAGATTTATGGAATGCAACTCTCTGGAAAGACAAGGAGTACTGGGTTCTTTGTGCTTCGCGTAAATAATGGTTATAACAAGAAAGGGAATGGATCATATCAATTATCAAGTAGGAATCCTCATATTCATGAAAATTGGAATGTGTATTTATCATTTCAAGGTCATTTGTTGGGATTGTAAAAGGTCATGAATTTTTTTCCACGCGTTAGTCTCAACTCAAGTTGTGTCCAATTCTTGTGATGTTCTATTAGTCGTGGTGAGAGCTTCACAAACTAAATTCTCTAAATTAGGACACCTATATACCAATATAAGTGATAAACAATACAGATGTAAAATTTTCTGTGAGAAAAGAGCTTGAAAAGAATATCCGGTGTTGTAATGGTTTTTTTCGGCTTATGTTTCAAACTGAGGACAGAGGTTCATGAAACCTCCACCAATTTCATCCTTTTATGTAAATGTGCCCAGTGAGGACTGTGTAACTCTACATTTCAGATATGCTTCATGACTGGAGTTGTTCTTAAAAATTGTGTAATGAAGTCAACTG
>JBBMKE010415031.1:0-11308 GCA_037834125.1 Lippia alba | reverse complement strand
AACCTTCATATATACACATATCATCACCAATGGAAGCCAAAAACCAAGTATTCATGCATTATACAAAAAAACCACATCCACCATAAATACCATATCTTTCCAACTAACTACCATGCCATAAATTACATAAATGACCAAAGAAATTGCATTTACAACCCCCAAATATGTATAAAAGTGCAACAAGAGCAAAGGAGATGCAATAATGCAGCATATGCCCCAAACCCTTCAATCTGATGTCAAATTCAATCCCCACAAACCCAACATGTAATTCGTGTGATATACACACATATGAAGTCACCAAATCACAAGGAATTCAAAAATGTACCTACCAAGAAAAGAGATAAAAAAAATCAAAGAAATTGAGCTTGAGCTTGGGCACAAAAATGGAAGCTTGGCACTTGGGGTTTTCTTTCCTCTTTTCCTTGGCTGAAAATGTGAGGGAGTGGAGAGAATGAAGGGGGTATTGCTGAAAATGAAAAGAAAAGGGGAAAAAGTCTTCCAAAAGCATGGCTAGGGGTTCCCACCAAGTGTATTTGTGCACGTAAATGTATACGGGTCAATATTTAGATAGAAACGAGGTCAAAAAATATGGGGCTAGGCTTATTGAGTCCAATTCATCGAATCGAATGCAACAAAGGTGTCGGAACTCGATTCCGAGTTCCCTAGGTCAAGATACAGCCTCGGGACGCAAAAGACTATAATTACCGAATAGCCCAAAAACATACAAAAATGATCATTTGAGTCCAAACTAATTACGTAAATGTCCCAAAACAAAATTAAAATATTCAAACAAGTCCAAGAATCATGTAAGTCACGTTAAGCAATCTCAAGAATTCAAATACACAAAATACGTATTACGCGATTATCCAATTAATTCAAATAATATATAAGTTCATATTGTTCAAGTTGATCAAATAAGAGAAGAATAAGAAATATAAATCAAGTGAGAGTATCAATTAATACAAGAAATCAAGTAAATTATAGAATTAAACTCACACATGTCGCGTACCTGTACGTGTGAAATAGCGAGGTGTCACAAGGGCCACGGGCTAACATAATTTAAACATTTATCACATGCGTCCAAATATTTCATAAAGTGATACGACCGACTAGGCCTGAAAAACCTATCTCGTAAGATAAACATTCAAAATCATAAGGTTTGTACAAACATATCATTAACATTACATAAAATCATAATCAAAATCAAAATACTCAACAACTCAGCTAGAAGTTGAGCATTGGTGGGGCGAGGATCAGTCCACTGACTGAGTGAGTGGACTACACACACTCACACTAATGGTCGTCCCGGGTCTCCCTTACCCACACCTCAGGGCCCAAATCGTAAAATATATAAGATGCATACGGAAATATACCTAACCCGCTACTAATTAAGCGTACAAATCATACTATGATGCGTACCTTAACCTTGCTACAACTGCGCTTTACATACCTCTCCGTGTTAATTCCATATCGAACTCCAATGCAAGCATTTCCCGGCTCATAAGAGTCACACGGTTTGAAGCGTAGTTAAGCGATACCAACATATATTGAATAAAAACAAATCAAATCATACCCATAAGGAAGGCTATAGTTCGCATACAAGGCATACGAGCACAAACCATAGGGTTTAACTATAATCTAACCTCACCTTAAACCGAAGAAACCAAAAGCAACATTTGTGATTCGCCCCGAAATCAACACGGACCACAAAACACCATCCCGAGTGCATCTGAGCCAACTGGAAACATAAACATAGAACTTAGACTCAAAATGAACCACTTAGACGCTCGGCAATGCTCATGTATGCAATGAATTCATATGAAATGCATAAAAGTACCAAATGAGACATATAGAACCATATCTCGAATAAACGGATTCAAAACCATACCAAATTCATATACATTCAAGATAACACACATATAAACATATTAGAATAACTTGGGAATCATATTGGGGGTGGGAAACATGCATACAAGGCGAAGAAATGACGAAAGGAAGCGACCGGTGGGACTGGACAAAACCAACGGCCGTTGGTTTCTTCTTCCTTAATTCCAACGGCCGTTGAAACCTTATAGAAGGTCCTGAAAATTTTGGCCATTCCAACGGCGGTTGGAAATCAAGGCCAAATTTCCAATGGCCGTTGATTTCACCCAAAAAGCCCAAAATTTGTTTTACACAATAACCGGCCAAAAACAACACTTAGGCAAGCTTAAACACCTCAAATTCAATCCAAATTCAAAAATAAACTTCATAACTCAGTCAAGAACATGTAAGACATCAAATAGCATCGAGGGATCAAGGTTTTATACGCAAATTTCCAATGAAACATACAAATGCGCACAAAAGGCCTCAACCGGCAAGGTTGAACTCTAAATAGCCAAAATGCAACCAAAACTCAGCACCAAGACACCAAAGTCATCAATACACATCAATAATGCAATATAGCATCCAAAATCACAAGTTGGCGTGAAGGGGTCCAAAGGATCAATCCACAAGTCAAGCCAAAACTCATCAATCATGTACAAAACCTTCATATATACACATATCATCACCAATGGAAGCCAAAAACCAAGTATTCATGCATTATACAAAAAAACCACATTCACCATAAATACCATATCTTTTCAACTCAACTACCATGCCATAAATTCCTTAAATGACCAAAGAAATTGCATTCACAACCCCTAAATATGTATAAAAGTGCAACAAGAGCAAATGAGATGCAAGGATACAACATATGCCCCAAACCCTTAAATCTGATGTCAAATTCAATCCCCACAAAACGAACATGTAATTTATGCAATATACACACATATGAAGTCACCAAATCACAAGGAATTCAAAAATGTACCTACCAAGAACAAAGAGCAAAAAATCAAGGAACTTGAGCTTGAGCTTGGGCACAAAAATGGAAGCTTGGCACTTGGGGTTTTCTTTCCTCTTTTCCTTGGCTGAAAACATGAGGGAAAGGGAGACAATGAAGGGGGATTGCTGAAAATGAAAAGAAAATGGGAAAAAGTCTTCCAAAAGCATGGCTAGGGGGTCCCATCAGTGTATTTGTGTACATAAATGTATACGGGTTGATATTTAGGTCGAAACGGGGTCAGAAAAATATGGGGCTAGGCTCATTGAGTCCAATTCATCGAATCGAACGCAACAAAGGTGTCGGAACTCGATTTCGAGTTCCCTAGCTCAAGATACGGCCTAGGGACTCAAAAGGCCATAATTGCCGAATGGCCCCAAAACATACAAAAACGATCATTTGAGTCCAAAATAATTACGCAAATGTCCTAAAATAAAATTAAAACATTCAAACAAGTCCAAGAATTATATAAGTCACGTTAAGCATGATCAAGAATTTAAATACACAAAATATGTATTACGCGATTATCTAATTAATTCAAATAACATATAAGTTCATATTGTTCAAGTTGATCAAATAAGAGAAGAATAAGAAATATAAATCAAGTGAGAGTATCAATTAATACAAGAAATCAAGTAAATTATAGAATTAAACTCACACATGTCGCGTAACTGTACGTGTGAATTAGCGAGGTGTCACAAGGGCCACAGGCCAACATAATTTAAACATTTATCACATGCATCCAAATATTTCATAAAGTGATACGACCGACTAGGCCTGAAAAACCTATCTCGTAAGATAAATATTCAAAATCGTAAGGTTTGTACAAACATACCATTAACATTACATAAAATCATAATCAAAATCAAAATACTCAACAACTCAACTAGAAGTTCAGCATTGGTGGGGCGAGGATCAGTCCACTGACTGAGTGAGTGGGCTACACACACTCACACTACATAATATAGAGCATAACACATACCACAGTGATTCATGAGCCGAGGATAGTTTTTGCACACTAAAACCTTTTCTGATAAATCATTGAAATTTCCTAACCATATACATATACATTACGATTTCATATCATTACTTTCATTAGAGTCTATCATCATCTCACGAATTTACATTCATTAAATTATACCCGACGGGGACGAGCTTAAACCAACCATTATTCCTCGTTAAACATTATACATAAGAACATTCATAAACAATCTAACCTTACTTCATTGATGGAAGAGTTGTGCGATCATAACCATCCATTACATTATGCATTCCTCGAGAGGTAGCTATCCCACAACAAGTTCTCACCGGCTTATTCTGATGGCCCGTTGTCGTCCCGGGTGTCCCGACCCGTAACCTCCGTGGATCCAAAATTACCTTTCATTATCATTTCAATTTCATTCCATTATATATCATTATCCGCAATATTAAAATTAACATTTCGTACCTCAACACTTGTACCTTACCTTGCAACTAAGCATATGCTTAACGTACCTCTCTATGTCATCCTAATCCTTAGCTTGCGTGAAAACACATGATTTGGAGCATAGCCTCGTTGCAAAATATTTTCAAGCTTATATACGCTCATACTTATAGTTCATAAATCATTAGTCGTATGACAATGTCATAAACATATCTTACAAACACATATCTATTATGTAATTATATTAGTATAATCGCATGCAGGCTTGAAAATGAGCACATAGGGTTGTAGGTCGCTTTAACTAAAATAAAAGATCCTAAACCTCACCTTACACCAACGAGAACGAAAAACACCGGCAAAGTGGTCCCGCTGGAACCCAAACTGCTAACTGACACTCCCATGAAAAAATCCTGAACAATTGAGCACACGGAACACAAGACTCAAACTCAAACATCAACCACAAAGACTCATAACCATGCACGAGAATACCAATGATGCGACATATAATTACATTTACACAATCAGGTCATTCTTAGCAAATTACATTTAGTTTACACGTTCAAAGAAGCACAACTTTATAAAATTTATAACTTCAAATAAATAAAATAAATCAAGACATTATGATTTTAATTCTTATCGTGCACAAAGTCTCGAGAGAATAAACATTAATTACATTACAATTTTATACATAAACATTTAATGATATAATTTACAACATTCATTTAAATTAAACATAACGTATTCTTACACAATTTATTACTTGTATTTCATTTAATCACATGAACAATTTTAGTTTCCAAATATTACAGTAACACCCCTTAAACAAGTAATATTTCCAAGTAATCGGCATAAAATGAGAGAAATAAATTTAATAAATCAAGAATTGGGATTTTTCATACATCATAACATATTTTCGTATAACATACAACCATAATTTCAATTTATTGTTCATACATGGTCGAATTATGATTTAAAAACAATTAACAAATAAAGATACATTAACTTCAAAAATTCATAACAAATCAACCGGACATCCGATTAATGAAACGAAAGTGGCTTTAGACTCAACACGACGAAATGGACCTGCTGTCTGAAAGGCATCGAAATGTTGTAGTAAGGACTGGCCAAACCGCCACTGGCAGTCGTCGGACCACTACCTCCAATTGTCGGAAAAATCTTTGTGAAAGACGAATCGTACGTCTCAACAAGCACTACAAAACCCCTAAACCAATGTCGTTGGAAAGCCCATGATGAAATCTTCAAAACCCCTATGGTGTTTGTCGGAAAAGCCACTATAGACCAACGTTCGACAATTTATACCGACAAATTCATCGTCGACTGGTGAGATTCAGACAACAGGACAACCGAAAATGAACCCTCTTCGTGGAGATGTGTAGCACCCGGCGCATGACGCCACATCCCCCGTACCTAGATCCAGGTCCGGTCATGAAATGGAAGTCCATACCCGAACCCGAATCAAGGCGAACGGGGACACACTCACTTGCTAGGCTAGGCGAGACTAACCCTTAAACCATTCAACAATAAAATCAGAGTGAAAAGATCATAATTGCGGAAGCAAACATAACATATATATACACACTTTACACATTGAGCCACGGGCTCGATCAAATTTATAATATTAACACGGCCTTCACAGCCTCAAACATGTACATGCGCCGCAGGCGTTCATTAAATGAAATAAGGTAAATGCGAGTGTACCAATACTCTTAGACCTAAACTCTTAAATAAAACTCAAATCCCGCCTAGTACTCCGAACCTGCAAAAAAGTGAAAACAAAGTCGGGTTCAGTCTATAGGAGACTGATGGGTATAAAACAGGGCATAGTAATATAATATTGCGATATTTAAACACCCACACATGCAAGCTATAATCCCATTCGAGGTTTTGTAAACATTTCCCAAATGGGTGAAAACAAATAAAAATAACGATCGAGATTACAACCATCAATTCATTTCATTAATCAGTCATACATGCGGTCTTTCCGGGAGCCCGGTGAGTGGACGCTCCCGAACACCTTGTGTGTGCGTTAATCCATTCATTCATTCTTTAGTGATCATGCAACAACCATTCATGCATTCTTTCTTTCTTTCTTTCTTTCTTTCATTAATTCATTCGTTCATTAACACATACTCCATTCTCAGTTGGTGGTAGGTTAGCTAGACCCGGCCACCCATGCATTGACCAAAAGGGTTCATGACTTCCCAGATGGCACTCAGCGACTACTATTCCTCTCTAAAACTCCTAACGAGGCCTAGTTGCGCTGTTTCCTTGTGGGACTAACACACGAGATCACTGTCGGTCCTATGCCTCCCCGGATAGCCACATGTATCAAGTCCCTGGGCCCCATTCCGTGCATTCATTATTTCTCGCCAAAACATTATGTGGGAATTCAATAAAGAAAAGGTTTAAACGTGAAATCATTTACTCTCTTGAAAAGACTAAATATATACATAATTATTACCTTTGGCTTTAAAACATGCACATTGAGATAAATTGGATCATTTCATAGCTAGTAGAAGAGAAACCCACATGTACACCTTACCGAACCAACCAAGAAGACAAGAAGACAAGTCCTATGAACCCGGTACGTCTCCGCCCCAGAGAAACTGTACAAAGACAGCACGACACATTCATGAGACTCAACATGACCAAATAAGATGCCCGGCAATGCTATGATATGATAGGAGATGCATACAAGGTTATAACAATGTCATAGAGATGCATCAAGTTACCATTCATTCATTCATTCATTCATTCATTCTTTGTATCATTCATTTCCATATCTTTCGTACATTCGTTCAAACAAGGCAATTTCCATCATTAGCATGCATCACACACGTTTTAACTTGAATACAAGCCACAAGAATCACAAGGTAAGAAAGCATATAAGGTCCATATTCCAAACATAGAAGCATCCATGTGCATATATGAGCAACAAGGGCACACAAATGCACAACTCGTACATATCACATCCAAAGAACCCCAAATCTTGTCACAAGGCCCTTAACACATACATGAACATTATATCAATCAAATTCAAGCATCAAGAACTCATAGCATAGCAATACACTTCCATAATCATACATATAACACATTGGAATCATGATAGGATGGGAAAAGTCCATACGAGCGAAGAGGAAAGCGAAAATAATGTACGAAAATGGTCGGAAGGGACTGTATGGAACCAACGGCCGTTGGTTTTCCTGCCCTGATTTCCAACAGCCGTTGATCTAGTCCAAAAACTCGGACTGTTCATGCTAGATCAACGACCGTTGGTTTCCATGGCCAGAATTCCAACGGCCATTGGAAACCAAATGCGGCCCAAAATCCCATTTTTCATGGACATTCGGCCAAAAACTCCTTTCCACATGCAAGAACACTCTAAAATCATTTAAGACACATTCATAAGGTCATTCTCTCATACACTAACATATTATGGCATTGAGAGACATTCAAGAAATGAGAATCATGCTCAAACATTCAAGAATTCACACAAAAGGTCCATAAGAGTTCATTTAGGGCATGTAGGCATTCTTGGGTGCACATTAATTCAAGTAATCACATTCCAAGCACAAGGATTCACAAGCACACTTCATACTTCAATAATCTCACAATTACAAATTAAGGAGGGATGAAGGGGAACAAGGATTCAAGAGGTAAAACCACACCAACTCCTTTACTCATGCTTAGAATCAATCAAATAACACATATAACACACATTTGGAGCATCAAACCACATAATCATGCATTTCCTTAACTAACCCCCTTCACATACACAAGGCAAGATTATCTCCAATCAAATTTTAGCCAAGAATTCCAATTATAACTCAAGAATTGGCAACAAGAGTTATCATATATGCATATAGGAGCAAGGAATTGCATAGAAGTGCAAGAACATCAAGTTCACCTAAAACCTCAAAATGCATTAATGGCAATTACTTCCCTAGCCAACTACCATGCAAATTACACCTCTAGAATCATAATTATGCATTCAAGGATCAAGAAAGATGCAATAAAATCCAACAAAACTCATGCCATCACGAGAATTCACATAAGGCCCTAAACCCTTACTATTCCCCAATTTGCACTCATGCTTAATTCATGGAGAATGCTTGCAATAATTACATGAAAATGATCACAAGAATGTAAGGAATCTAAATATGTAAATACCTTGAAAAGTTATGCAAGAAAAAGAGGTGTTCTTGAGCTTGGTGGTAGCTTCAATGGTGGAATGGAGGGGGAGCTTTCTTTCTTCTTTCTTTTGTTCAAGAGTTAAAGGGTTTGGTATGGGGAAGAAGGGGGTTCAGTGGTGAGGGCTGAAAAGGGGAGAAAGAGTGGGTCTCCAAGTGGGTTAGGGTAGTGGGGTAGGCCTCTAGGGTCGTAGTTTAGGTACGTGTACGTTTAAGGCTCAATTTTGGTTATTTTAGGGTAAAAGGGCTCGTTCCGATTGAATACATGACAAATAAAATCCAAATTAATTCAAGAACTCATGCCATTAATTAAGATACACAAATTTATCATATATTCAAGTTTCATAAATTTCCAAGTTTCATGCGCGAAGAAATGGCACGCGATTAATTCACTCATGCACACGTCATTCATTCAATCAATTATTTCACGTATTCAATTAAGTCATATAAGTCACATTGATGATTATTTCAACTAATAACAAGTTAAATCATATAACTACATAATTAAACAAAATTAAAAATGCCCGATTAATAACACATTCAACAAACCTAAGCCGCCGAAAGATTGGGGCGTCACAAGATGCTTCAAACCATGTATACCTTAACCCCAATCAATCGGCGAAAAAAGTGAGTCGCTGCCGCCTCAATAAATCTGTTGCTGCCATGGCTGAAATTTGCGGCCTATGGCCATTTTAGAACAATCCAATGTTGGACTTGGAATTAGGAGGTCAGAAAATATAGGTAACCACTGAAGTTTGTCTAAAATACTCATCGGAACGGCGAGTTCGCCGTTGCTACAGAACCACGTGCTGCCGCCACGAGCTTTGGCTAGCACGTGTGCCATTGTCGCTAGTCCATTAGCTGCGCCACCAACACCAGAAGATACGTCGGTGAGAGGCGCACAAAGCCCAACTACTTATAGTCCGAACATGTCGCGAAAACCCATTGGGAACCGCCACTGTTCTCAAGGAGCAACTTAAATCATGTAATATTTTTGCCACCACTCGTCGTTGGGCCACGAAACTGGTACCATCGTGTTCGCCTCATCGAGATCTTAGATTTAGACTACTCATTCATCGAATTCCGTCGAGAAATAATTGAGTTTTAGTTGTTGTGTGTGGGATGTAGAGAGAGAGGTAGGAGAAATGAAAGTGAGTGAAATGGCTGGTCGATTCAGGTATTTTATCCCGGGTCCTAACTCGCGAGAATACCCTGTAAGAAGGGCTAATGACGTCAGAATTGGACACACTTAGAGTCTACAGACTCATTTCGATGCCTTGAATGCATTCCAAATGTTGTTAGGTCAAAATCTCGGTCAAACGATAAATGACCAAAATACCCCTAAAAAGAGAAAATTACAAACCAACCCCTAAACTCTTAAAGAGTTGAAAATAGGGTCAGACAATGCACAAAATCACATAAGTAAACACGTACAAAGCATATTAAACATCAAGCAAATGCAATTAAATAAACGAACATACAAGATCGATCTCACGAGGTACCAACTCAAACGATCGAAAAAAAGGGGTATCATAACCTCTATCCCTTAAGAGAACTTAGTCGTGCAGAGTTTCGAACGACTTCGATCTCTTCGACACTACCATCTCTCTTCTGCCAAGAGTATTTTGAACTACTTCCGTTCCTTCTAGAAGTGAATGGCTATGGTTGCATCCGGCCTTAAAGTCATTAGATACTTCCACCTATGATCTGTAAGAAGGCTAACAAGGAGCGCAAAATAAGCACAAAAAGAGAATCCTATCTATCGGCATAAAAGAGAAAGAGAGAGCCCCATCTCCCAAACACTTAATCGAGAGAACCTTATCTCTCAACCACATAACTGAGAGAACCCCATCTCTCAACCTAAGTCTGGAAGACTTCCACATCTCTCAAACATCCTAGTTTTAGAAAATTCAGCATTTCTCAAACCCTTTGATTCGAAAGAATCTAGCATCTCTCGAGTATCTAGCTCCTAGAGAATCCAACATCTCTTACTCACATAAAAGATCTTAAATGATATTTTAGTATTTTATTTAGAAAATTAAATAAAGATTCATACTTTGGATTGTTTAATTAATTAAGTTTATTAACTGTAAGAGAAGTTCAAAACCAAGAGTTACATGTAAGTTACCTATATCTCAAGGGTCCAAGCCGTAGTTAACCATTTTAATTTATGTCCAAAAAATATAGGGGTTACCTATATCTCAAGGGTCCAAGCCGTAGTTAACCATTTTAATTCATGTCCAAAAAATATAAGGATGAACTTAATAGGCAATTCTCAAATTTGCTTAGAATTAATGTTTACAGTGTCCGTTAGTTGAGGAGGTGTAGGTATAATTTTCCAAATCTCAAATTACCAAATGATTTCTTATCTTGTCATTTCTCTTTCACAATACAAATCATTACAAGGCTACACTTGTCACTTAAAGTAGAAATGAAATACATAATTAAAATATGAAATATGGTAGCGCCAAATGATCAACTTTATTTCCATTTTCTTAATATGGTATAAACAAAAACAATGATATTTACATATATCTTTACATACTTTTTTCAAAACTGATAATTAGATCACAAAATTTAATTGTGTCATAAAGAAAATGATTAAGTAGGAGGAGCAGTAGGTGTCGGTGCTCCAGCACACACAGGTGGGTTCTGCTTTCCAACAAAAGTAGGCTTCGCATTTTTGCATGGAGAGGTGATAGGGCCTTGAGGTCCACTGAGTTTCAGATCAATATCACCAACTTGCACATTATCACATGGAGTACTACTGCTGCAAGCAAAAGTTACTGCCTCTGGAGTAAAAGATGTGCC
>JBBMKE010415021.1:0-11309 GCA_037834125.1 Lippia alba | reverse complement strand
TGATAATATCGTCTTTTTTATTTATTATTAATTAAGAATAGGTGGAGAGAGAAAAAAGGAAGAGGTTGAGAAAAGTGGGAGAAATGTGTCATCAGAATTTTCAACTTTCAAACGTACCTAAAATCTGGGGAAGGTGTTAATTGACTTTTGGAAGAGAATAAAAGGAGAGAGAGAGGAGCTTTTCCACTTATCGTCATTTTTCTTGAGTTATTAGAAACCTAGCAGTCACAGTTTTCAGAATCACTACTCCCGCATCTTTATCAACCATCTTTTTCCATTGTTTCTTTATATCACTTTTTACTGCAGTTTCCATATAATAGTAAGAATAGAGATCGGATTTTCCTAATTTCATTATATACAGAAGATTCAGAAGATTGAAGACTATCAACATTTCCATACTTTATTTTCATTTTTCGCTATTTATACCTCTTATTCATTTTTTGTACGCACTTTTTAATTATTTTCGTTTACAGCTTGATACAATCGCTTTTCCCAATATAAATTATATTGGTGATTGTTGATTTTTCGGAAAGCATCATGTTCTACAGCAGGAAATAATGCTTCAGGCTAGAAAGACTCCGGCAGAATTCTGGCCGGAAAAGAACATTACCCTAGAATCGGAAAAATTCGGCAATTAGCAATACTCCAGGAGATGAAACCACCAATCAAGGAAGTCTTTTTTTCTGAGAACATGTCATCCTGCCCCTCAATTCAAATTCAAATTAATCTCCAATTTAATTCACACACTATATTAGCCAACTCCCTTAACCCTAACCTGGAATTGCCCAACTCTACCATACGTCAAGCCCAAAACACATCAAATACTCCCACATCCCCACTTAAGCCCAATACTGTGCAAACTGTCCCCTACACAGCCCATGCATCACCATCCTTACTCATAATCTAACTCTCCTAGTACTAACGTTTTCTTCAAGACAAAATACCAAACCCCACCTCACTTAATCCAGAAATCAGAAAACCAACCAGAGACGTACCTATTAGCTTCGAACCCTTCTACTCTCCAACAAAGAAAATCTTCCCTCTCGCCCCCTACCCTTTTCTAGATTGCATGCTCTTGCATGCTCAAATGTCTCCATCTTCACAACTCTTGTCGACTCCTGAGAACTCTGAAAACTCTAACCCTAACTCTCCTTAGAAAAGTTGTGTTCCGTCTATCAAAATATATGAAAGATCATACAAAAATTAAGTCTTCTAGAATCTTATACCATGTCTCTCAGCTAGCTTCGCAACATGAGGGATTCTGCATTCATTGGATCACAGGAACGATCGGGTACATAGACTTAAAATTTTGAGGACTTAGCATATTGTAGCACCCACTTATAACACGTCTTATTTAGTGAGCAGTTTTCTGATAGTTTTAAGCAAAAGAAAAATGAGACTTTCTCTATTTAGTTTCTCAGAATACAGAGAGCACCTTTGAGACTCCTTCTGTAACTCCCTTGAGATAGTAAATTAATCTCGCTCTTTCTCGCCCGTCGACATAGCCAATTGGTGAACAAGTTAATTCTTGTGTCAATTTACTTTTGTTTTTATTTATTCGTGTTAATTGTGTAACAAACTAGTATCAGATCCAGGTTGGTTCTGATATTCTTTTTGTTTTTCTAGGATGGCTTTCGTTAAACACGAAATCGAAAAGCTTGATGCAAGACTCATTTTCCATTGTGGAAAAAGAGGATGTTGACGGTTTTGACAATGGATCTCTATGATGCGTTTATTGGGAAAAGACAAGATGCCTATGAAATGCTCTGATGACAAGAAAAAAAAAAACTAACAGAAAAGCTGCAGCACATATTCAATTACATTTGTCTAACGAAATCCTACAAGACATGATGAAAGAAGAGAATGCTGCAAAATTGTGGCATAAATTAATCGAGATTTGTTCGAAAAAAACCTGTCAAATAAGTTGCGTTTAAAGCAACTTCTTTATTCCTGCAAGATGGTTGAAGGTAACTCAATTCAGTCTCATATTGATAACTTCAGAATTATCATTACTGATTTTGAGAATTTAGAAGTAAATATGATTTGGAGAATTTAGAAGTAAATATGATGATGAAGATTTGGCTTTACTGTCGTTATGTTCTTTACCTTCCGTTTATTCGAATTTTTGATAGAGAAAGATGTTCAGGAAGCTCTTTTAAGTAAGTACTCTATTGATATAGAGATTACATCTCTTATCTCTAAAAATCAAGGTGAAGGTCTTTTTGTACGTGGAAAAAAGAAAGAAAGAAATCAAGACAACAACAAACAGAGATGTAGACCATAGTCTAGTAACCCAATTCAATGTTCGTACTATAGGAGAAAGGGACACAAAAAAGCAGAATGTTGGAAACTAAAAAGAAAATTAGAAGGTGAAAAAGAAAAAATCGGTGAGGCTAATGTTGGTGAGGCAAATAGTGAAGGTGGTGTTCTTTTAATCAGTTCAGATAATTCGAAATTAGAGGATGCTAATGTTCCTTCCATATGTGTTCTAATAAGGATTAGTTCTGCACATATGAAAACTTGGATGAAGTTATTCTTATGGGCAATGATGTTGCAAGCAAAGTAGTTGGAAAGGCATAATGAAGATTCGGATGCATGATAACATGATTAGGACTTTAACAGATGTTAGATATGTACCTGATTTAAAAAAAGAAACTTATATCCTTGGGCACTCTTGACAGGCTTGGATATACGTACACTGGCTCAGATGATGTTTTGAAGGTTTCCACAGGAGCACTTGTTATGAAAGGTGTCAAAATAAGTCACAGTTTGTATATTTTGAAGGGAACTACTGTTTTAGGTGGAGTTGCAGTTTCTTCATCTTTCATGACAGATTCGCAAGTTACTAAGTTATGGCATATACGACTGGGACATATGAGCGAACAAGAACTCATATTTTGAGCAAACGGGGCTTGCTTTGTGGTCAAAGCACTTCAGTATTGGACTTTTCTGAATACTTCATTTTTGGGAAACACAAAAGAACTAATTTCAACAAAGGTGTTCGTTGAACTAAAAAAACTCATGATTATGTGCATTCAAATCTTTGGGGTCCGTCTCGGGTGCCCTCGAAGGCCGGTGAGAGATATATGCTAACCTTTATTGATGACTACTCTAGGAAGGTTTGGACATTATTTTTGAAGCAAAAAAGTGATGTGTTTGTTATATTCAAGCATTGGTGGACTATGATAGAAAAATAGAAAGAAAAAGTCATAAAACATCTTCACACTGATAAAGGCTTGGAGTTTTGTTCCGGTGATTTTGAGAAGTATTGTAAAAAGGGAGGAATTGTGAGGCGCCATATAGTTGTTGGGACGCCACAACAAAATGGCATAGCTGATGGATGAATCGAACATTGATAGAGAGAACCTTGTATGCTTTCCAAATCCTGGTTGCCTAGAGAATTTTGGGTTGAGGCAGCATCTATAGCCTGTTATTTGGTGAATCAATCTCCATCGATATCCATGGAATTGAAAACTCCCGAGGAGGTATGGTTTGGTAATACACCTGATTATTCTAATTTTAAAGTATTTGGTTTTGCTGCTTACATACATGCTAATAAGGGAAAACTTGAACCTAGATCTAGAAATTGTATTTTTCTTGGTTATACACATGGTGTGAAAGGATTTAGAGTTTGGTGTCCTACAACATGTAAAATTATTACCAGTTAAAATGTTATATTTAATGAAACTGCTATGACTAATACGAGAATGAAAAGCATTGTTGAGTTTGATGCAGGTGCCCATACATCACCCGAATAGGTACGACGAGCTGCAGAAGAGCTACAAGAAAGAAATCATAGAGTTTGGAAGCTCATCAATCATGTACATATATCATCATTGCATCGCTTGCACTGATCAACCTTTTCAGCTTCACATATGTTAGTGTGAAAGTCATCATTTCCGGCACAAAGCCATTGAATTGACTGACAGCCCAGATGGTCATCTCGGGGCTCATAGTCATGTTGAACTTGCCAATTTATGAAGCACTCTTCTTTAGAAGTGACAAGGAAAGCTTACCTTCCTCGGTCCTGCTCAAGTCTGTCGTTGTAGCGTCTACGGCATGCCTAATAACGGTTTTGTTAGAACTACTGTTTAGGAAAATTTTACCCTCCATATACGGTCCTGATTTGTAGAGATTGATTACTGATTTGTTGGGATTCTTTTCGTATCCTAGACTATACATAGGACCTCTTGTGCTGTGTATACTTATGAAAATATATTAACAGTGAAATACAACAATGCTTTTGATCCCCAAATTAACATGGTATTAGAGCTTTAGCGTTAAAAATCTTAGGACTCGGTGATAACATCATTGTCCCTACCAATCCCAAACCCGAAAATCAGCCAAAACCAATCAACAAACCTGCACAAACTAGAAAAAATCATGTCAAAATCAACCGACAACAACACAGAACTAGTGATTCCAAGCATGAATCTGCTACAAAACCCAACTATGCCCAACTCTGATAATCTGTCGATCGGAATAAAATTAAACAGCGACAATTATCCGATATGAGCTCAACTCATGAAATGGCGACCGGAGGTTGTGTGGGCCGATCACATCTCACTGGAATCCCACCGGCCCCAAAACTAACACACCTAAAGTTTGATAACTGGGAACAAAGTGACCAAACTGTGTTCACTTGCATATTTCAAAACATGGAAACAAACCTCATTAACACCGTCTTACAATATCAAATGGGAAAAGCGTTGTGGGCTGGGCTTGCCACCACATATGGTAGCGGAGGAGACCTATTACAGATCTTTGATCTCCACCGAAAAGCCAATACATTGAAACAGGGAAAAGATAGCCTAGAGGAGTTCTGGAATAATATCCAGGCTATATGGATGGCAATTGATAGGCGGAACCCAACCCGATGAAGAGGGCCGAGGATATAATGATGTTCTACAAGATCACTCAAGAACAAAGTTTATACCAGTTTCTTACCGGAATCGATGTAAGGTTTGATCTGTTACAGAAGGATCTATTGAAACAAGAACCCAAACCGACCGTAGAGGTAGCGTACGGAACAATCCGGCGAGAGGCGTGCCCACGCCTTCAAATGCTAAAAACGACCACCACCAGAGAGGAAATTCCCAGCCTTGGATCTGGGTTAATCGCAAGAAAGGAAAAAGGGGGAAGAAACTCCGGCCGCTCAAACCGGGCAGGACGCAGAGATAACAACGGCCGCCGTTCATCATCGCGGGAGGATCAGTGCAGCATAGTGTGTAGATAGTGCGGAAAACCCAGGCACACTACAAAAGAGTGCTTTGAAATAGTCGGGTATCCAGACTAGTGGGAGGGTCACCGGAAAACGAGCAGCGGTGCCACCACCAAAGGAGGGCCCAAGTGAGTAAATGACGCGGTTCAGAGTGAGGGAGGCGGAGCCTTAGCCACAGGCGTCACCGGAGAGGACACCAATACGGCGGTGGCAAGAATCGGCCATGCCAACGCCGCCGTGTTCTCCAGCAGAAAAGACACAGAAGAGAAGAAGTGTGGCGGACAAGGTAGAAGGTTTAGGAGTAATGCCCCAAACCCTAGCATTTTTTCCTTTTATAATTCTGATATTACAGAACCCTCTCCAAGTGTTCAAAAACTGCAGAAGGACCCCCGCACTATTGGTATTGTGGTTTTCATACTCAATTAAAATTACACAATATATCACAATTGATTTTTTACTGTGGGGCCACGGATTCGATGACTTTGGAGCCATTAGCTATTATTAATCCAAGGGACCTGGGAACCACTTACATTCAAACCGCTAATGGTGATTTGGCAACAATCGAAACTGAGGGATCTGTGTGGATTTCCCCAAAATTGAAACTGAAAAATGCCTTTATGTTCCTTCGTTATCATACAAATTATTATCTTTGAGCCACGTGGTGAATGAACTCAATTGTACGGTCCTAATATATCCTCATTTTTGTGTGATTAAGGACATTCATACGAAGGAGATCATTAGGCGTGGTGCTGAGCGTGGGGGTTTATACTTTGTGGATGAAGTGGAGAATCCGTCTAGAGCTCTGTTGTCGAAAGGAGATGCAAACACATAATTATGGCTATGGCATCATCGTCTTGGTCAACCATCACTTGGGTATTTGAAAAAGTTATTTCCCGCTTTGTTTAAGAATAATTAGACTCTGAATGTCATGTCAAACTTGTATTTCTGCGAAAAGTCATAGGACTTCTTTTCAACCCAATAGTACTCGGGTTCAGACTGTATTTTTATTGGTGCACTCTGATGTGTGGGGACCAGCCCCAGTTATAAACTAGAATCAATTCAAATATTTTGTTTTATTTATTGATGATCATTCACGCATGACATAGGTTTATTTCCTTCGTCATAAATCTGAGGTGTACGAAACATTTGTGGCCTTTATTTTATAGAATGATTCAAACATAGTTTAATCACATAATACAAGTACTCAGGTCTGATAATGGACGGGAATACGTCAACCAAGAGATACATAAGTTCTTTCAGGAGCATGGCCTCATCCACCAAACCGCATGCCTCAATTCCCCACAACAAAATGGGGTAGCCAAAAGAAAAAACAGAACAATCCTTGAAATAACCCGAGCTCTTTTTACTGAATCACATGTCCCAAACCAATTCTGGCCTGATGTTGTCGGCACTGCTGTCCCAAACCAATTCTGGCCTGATGTTGTCGGCACTGCTACTTACCTCACTAACTGATTACCCAAAAAAAATCCTTGCCCATAAAACACCCATCTCAGTCATGCAAACTCAGACCGACATACCCCCCCACCTAACCTTACCTCCCCGAATCTTTGGGTGCTCTGTATTCGTACATATTCCATGGGTAGATCGAATAACACTTGATCCAGTTGCAGTAAAGTGTGTTTTTGTGGGTTATGCACCAAATCAAAAAGGGTATCGATGTTATAACCCGGCACTAAACGGGTCCACGTGACTATGCATTGCAACTTCATGGAAACATAGTACTTCTTTCTCACCCAGCAACGTGATCGGGGGGGATTCGGAATGAGTCTCTTTGTTGGCTAACTTACTCAGAGGAAAGTGCTCACGGGAGCATACCTAATTTCAGAACTGAAGACCCCAGTACCATTACGCCATCCAATGATCTTCCTTCAAATGATGTCCAAAATGGGTAACTCCAGAAACCGATCTTGTAAATTCCATATTTTTTTATGATAACACTGGTACCGTCAATGCTATTTCTAAGGATGCAGAAAGTCACAAGTACACCTTACCTGCACGGAGCACCAGAGGAGTTCCTTCTAACCGATATTCCCCTGAGCGTATGTCCCAATCATCACAATACCCTATAGGGAACATGGTCAGGGGGAGTATGGCAGAAACGGCATGAGCATTCCTTGGAAACCTGTACACAGAAAAGATTCCAAGAACAGGAAGCAAGACTGGACAAAGAGTGGGAAAAGGCAATGGAAACAGAAATAGAGGCCCTGATTGGAAACAACACATGGGAAAAATTCAAGCTGCCGGAAGGAAAAAAACCAGTTGATTGCAAGTGGGTATTCACAATGAAGCATAGAGCAGATGGCTCTGTAGAGAGGTACAAAGCTAGATTTGTGGCGAAGGGGTATATTCAGACTTTCGGAATCGACTATTCTGAAACTTTCTCTCCAGTGGCTAAACTAGATACAGTACGAGTACTTCTTTCAGTTGCAGCTAACAAGGATTCGCCGCTCCACCAATTCGATGTAAAAAATACCTTTCAGCATGGTGATCTGACCGAGGAAGTGTATATGGAACCTCCTCCAGGGTTTACTCAAGGTTTCAGACAGGGTGAAGTGTGCAAATTGAAAAAGGCCCTATATGGATTGAAACAATCTCCGCGAGCCTGGTTTGGTAGGTTTACTGTAGCGATGAAGAAACATGGATATGTGCATAGTAATATTGACCATACCTTGTTTCTAAAGAGAAGAGGAGACTTGATCACCTGTTTTATCATATATGTGGATGACATGATCATAATAGGAAACGACACTGAGGAAATGGCCGAACTCTGGGAGACCTTGTTCAAGGAGTTCGAAATGAAAGACCTCGGAAGGTTAAAATACTTCTTGGGAATCGAAGTTCTTCGGTCAAAGAAAGGGATCTTTATCTCACAAAGAAAATATGTTCTGGACCTACTGGCGGAAACCGGAATGCTCGATTGCAAACCAGTGGGGACACCGATTCAGATGAATCATAAGCTAAAGTTAGCTGAAAGTGGGGAATCGACAGAGAAAGGCAAGTATCGGCGATTAGTAGGAAAGCTAATCTATCTCTCCCATACGAGGCCAGATATCGCATACGCAGTGGGGATTATCAGTCAATTCATGCATAGTCCTCAGAAGTGCACATGGAAGCAGTAGTACGGAACCTCCGGTATCTGAAAGAAACCGTTCGGGAATCATGGATATTTGGACATCGAAGCCTACACCGACGCAGACTGGGCACGGAACCTAAATGATAGAAGATCCACCTCTGGGTTTTTCACACTAGTTGGAGGAAATGTCGTAACCTTGAGAAGCAAGAAACATAACGTAGTTGTTTTGTCGAGTGCAGAGGCAGAGTTTAGGGGAATAACAAAAGGCGTAACCGAAATTCTTTGACTACAAAAGTCAATGACGGAGATAGGCATTAACCCAAGGGGTCCGAGCAATCTTAAATGTGATAACAAGGCGGCAATCAGCATTTCAGAAAATCCCGTACAACATGACCGGACAAAGCATGTGGAGGTAGACCAACACTTCATAAATTAAAGGAGAAGCTAGAGGATGGCACTGTAACAATTCCCTTGGTCAGATCAAAAGACCAACTAGCAAACATTCTGACCAAGGCAGTCAATGGGCAAATATTTCAGATGGCACTAAGCAAGTTAAGGATTGGGGACTCGATTACTTAACTTGAGGGGGAGTGTTAGAACTACTGTTTAGAAAAGTTTGACCCTCCATATACGGTCCTGATTTGTAGAGATTGATTACTGATTTGTTGGGATTCTTTTCGTATCCTAGACTATACATAGGACCTCTTGTACCGTGTATACTTATGAAAATAGATTAACAGTGAAATACAACAATGCTTTTGATCCCAAAATTAACATGTTTAATAGTCTCAGCATACCACCATCGTCGCTAGCTTTAATCTCCGCACTTCATTTGTCATTAAAATTGTAGAAATCGGGCTTGTTTCTTAATTCGGATACTCCATAACACGGTTACGATAGAAAAACGCATATATCTCAAGGTATTGATAAGTGTAATTATGTATTATAGAAACCACATAAATTTTGTGAAATAGCATCATGATTCATGAGGTTGATAACAGTTTCTGAAGGTAGCCTGTAGCAATCAATCAATCATCATGGGATTCTGGATATACAAAACTTATTTATATATCTATAAATTACCAGAAAATTATTGGTGGCTGTCACTATCAGATGGATCGCATTTCCAAATCAAAGAATCAATTGAAATAATTAATAATTTCATCCCCATCATTCACACTTTTAGTGCTCTGAGAAATGGCGACTCCAAGTCCAAGTTGCATCAGTGGAGAAACAGAGGCAGCTACATACGACCGGAACACTGAACTGAAGGTCTTCGACGACACCATGGCCGGCGTTAAAGGTCTCGTCGATGGGGCCGTCAAGAAATTGCCTCGAATATTCATTTATCCGCTTGAATTATTAGAAAACATCACCAACCTCGGAAACGAACAAAAGTTTCAGTTTCCCATAATCGACCTTGACGGCTTCGACAGAGATCCTGGAAAGCGTAAAGAAATTGTTGCCAAGGTTGAAGAAGCATCATCGACATGGGGATTTTTCCAAGTGGTTAATCATGGTATACCAGCAAAAATTATGGAGAAAATGTTAGAAGGAACCCGATTATTCCACGAGCAGGAACCAGAGATCAAGAAGCAGTATTACTCGCGAGATTTCAGGAAGAAGGCTGTGTATATGAGCAACTTCGATCTGTATTCTTCGCCGGCAGCTAATTGGAGGGACACCTTCTACTGTGTCATGGCCCCGACTCCGCCGCAGCCGGAGGAACTCCCTGAAGCTTGCAGGTATCGCTTCTCACTAACATGATGTTTTCCCTTGAAAAATCAGGATTTTATGCACACGAGCTAATCAGGGCTATTGCAGGGAAATCATGATAGAATATACAAAGTATGTGATGGAATTGGGAAGAACTTTGCTGGAGCTACTATCGGAGGGTCTGGGGCTGAGTTCGAAGCACCTCATTGAAATGGAATGTGCAGAAGGGGTCACAGTTCTCTGCCATTATTATCCGGCATGTCCCGAGCCGGAAAGAACGATGGGCAACACGAGGCATTCCGACAGCGGTTTCGTGACAGTTCTTCTACAGAATGGTTTAGGAGGGCTCCAGGTTTTGCATCGCGATCAGTGGGTTGATGTCCCTCCAAAGCCCGGAGCCCTGGTTGTTAACATTGGAGATCTTATGAAGGTAAGTCGGATCATGCATTCAGGCCTAATTACATTTATATTTAGCGACAAAAATTTCGAACTGAACTATTAGGAAATTTTAACTTTGCAACCTAAACTAAAAATCGTCGTCGGTTGCAATCTGAACTATTTTAAATTCACACTTTGCATCCTCAGTATAAAATCCGGCCACTTTTATCACCGGAGGCACTGACGTGGATATCTCACATGCGTGGCACGTAAGTATATATGACCGGATTTTTACACTGAGGATGCAAAGTGAGAATTTCAAATAATTTATGTTGTAACCGGCGACGTTTTTTAGTTTAGGTTGCAAAGTCAAAATTTTGTAATAGTTCAGGTTGTTCGAAATTTTTTTCCCTTATATTTCTTCTGAAATATAGCCAAAAATTTAAGTTTACGTGTTGATCAACGAGTGTTGAGGGAAAAATAAAGTAGTAGTACAAAATTAGGCATGCTATCATCAAAATTTATCTATTCAAATGTAATGTATACGGAGGAAGTTAATTATCAAACGTCATGGGAAGTTTGTGTAATTAGACAAACCTCAGGGGATGTCAGAGGAATTAGGGCAATAGCTAGGTGATGTAAAACATTTCAAGGTTCAATATTGTCTTTAAGAAAACTTGAATAAATCTGAAATGAAGTTCCTCTGCAAAACTTTCAGCTGATATCAAATGATAAGTACAAAAGCGTGGAACACAGAGTGTTGGCAAGCAATGCAGGTCCAAGAATATCTGTCGCCAGTTTATTTTCAAATAATTCGAGCTCGAAGGAGTATGCACCGGTGCAAGAGCTGTTATCGGGCGACACTCCCCCACAATATCGAGCAACCACTCCCAAGGAGTA